>PVLD010011945.1:0-62617 GCA_004027595.1 Dinomys branickii | reverse complement strand
TGTGTGTGTGTGTGAGAGTGTGTGTGTGAGTGTGTGTGTGAGTGTGAGTAAGTGAGTGTGTGTGTGTGTGTGTGTTACTGGGAGAAAAGGAGCAGGGCGCAGGGATCGGTGGCAGGGACAAACGACACGGAATGCACTCTCCCAGATTGGTGCTCACGCACACTCATCACGTGGCTTCCTCACATTTACACTTTATCTGTGGCACGTGCTATTTCAAAAGTCAATTAACTTCCTTTTATTACTGTGCACCCCCCATTCCTCAAAAAACGAAAACTAGAAATTCCACTGGACCCAGCTGTTCCTCTTCCTTCTAGGTATCTTCCTGAAAGAGTTACAGACGTCACAGCACAGTGGTCCACACACACCCAGGTGTATAGCAGCACAACTCGTAGTAGCTAAGTGTTCATCATAAAGAGTATGTCCCTCAGAGATGAATGGGTGAAGAGAATGCGGTCCTTACACACGATGGAGTACTACTCAGCCATGCAAAGGATACATTCAGGTCATCTCTGGGAAAATGGATGCAGCTTGAGACCATATGCTAAGTACAATGAATTATTTTTCTTTTCCTTTATTGCCTTAAATAGCATATTACTTTCTTAGGGCCACATAAGAAAATACATAGCATAAGTGGCACAGGTTCATTTTTTCCATTCTAGATGCTAGAAGTCCAAGGTCCAGGAGTGTGAAAGGCCTCTCCGTGGCTGTAGACTGACGTCTCCAGCCCACATCTTTGTGTCTGTGAGTCTGCGCTTCTGTGGTCAGCAGAGCAGTCTGCTGCATGAGAACCGGCTTCTCTCCTTCTGTAAGGCCAACCTCCCAACATAGTCACATTCTGAGAGAGGGGGCACTGGATTGCAAAATGAACTTTTGGGAAATGAAATTCAGTGCCTAAACTGGGTGTGGTGGTGCATACCTGTAATCCCAGCACTTGGGAGGCTGAGGCAGGAGGATCAATGTGAGTTCGAAGTCAGCCTGGGCTACAGAGAGTTCTAGACCAGCCTGAACTCCACAGTGAGGCCTTGCCTCACAGAAACCAAACCAAGTAAAAACAAAACAAAACAGAAATTCAGGTCCTAACGCAACACCCTAGTTAGGTATAGGGAATATCTACAATCTGGAGAAGGCCTGAAGGGGCTTTCATTTTATATAGTCTACTGCAGTTTCGCTCTTTGCGTCCTGAGTGTTAAAGGCTCCAGCTTCTGGAACCTGTGGGAGACCATGCCTCAGGGAGGCCTGGGCCGTGGAGCCAAGTTCCTCTAGGGATCTGGACGTGGCCTTTCCTCCTTCTCAGTTGCCCAGCCACAGCATGGGTGGTTCTGCTCCACTGATAATGTGGCCTCACACCACCCAAAAGCAGTGGGCCACTGTCACAGACGAAACCTCCCAGCTGTGACTGCTAAACCTCTCTGAGAAGCTGTTGCCTCTAGAGCTTGATACAGTAACAGAAACGAGGAGGTGCTGCCTCTGAACTAAGCAGTGGTCCATGCAGTTAAGCCACGGGAGTTCGTTTTATGACAGTGATGGAAATATACATTGCTTATCATTGTAAATGAAATCACCATTCAGTGTTCTTTGAAAAGCTAAAACTTAGAGAACGTGGCTGGATCTAAACTTTCACCACCTTAGTTTTCCTTCAGTAGCCACTCAACTGCACTGCTGGCCCCGTAACAGAGACAGGTGGTGCGGATACACACGCACGAGGATTTGGGAGGCTCCAAGGGCCTCGTGAATCATAGGGGTTTTCTGGGATGAAATCTGGAATCCACAGTTGCACAGTGCTTTTTCAAGGACTGCAAGAAAGCTTACCTACATTTATGGTGGTGGCAGAAGCAAGGTGAAATGAAGGAGAAAGGAGGGGCTTAAACTGGGCCAATTTATCTTTCTGAATTATTCATCTTAACAAGCAGACATTTGTCAGACTGCAACACATAAGTTTAATGTTTTGGCAAATTATAAAACTTCCAGTGACCTTTAGTGGAGGACAATATCCGTAGTAACTGAAACTGTACCCAATGCTGCCACCGCAGGGGCAAAACGTTCGTTTCACGGACCCACTAGTGGACACGTGGTTCCCTTTTCTGAGGCTCTTCTGGCCCCTCTTGGCTTGGCTGGGGTAACCGAGTCATGGCCCCATGGCCCGAAGTGCACATCTGCCAACTGTGCTCCACACGCTCAGTGTGTTTTGTTTTGTGGCTAATAGTACACTTTTAAGTGAGTAAAACCATAGGCTATTATAATGAATGTTTTCTGTAAATTCAGAAAATTCTTCATGCCAGTATTTTCCTTAAAGGACTGCACCTAAGAATAAACTCAATATCCGGCAAGGGCAGTGAGCCTAAGAATCTTCAAAAAGGAAACCTGATGAAGTGAAAATTCAGGCGAGGCACAGCTCAATGTCACCACCTTCCTGAAGCTTCCATAGAACAGAAATGAAATAAAAAGGACCAAAACTGTCACGCAGCGAAGGATAAAGACAGTGAGTATTTCGGCAGAACTCTTGTAGGAGGCGAGTCAGGCGGGCAGCAGTGCACACGGTGGAAGTCACCGCCCAGCTGCTGACTCCAGGCTCTCCACAGGAAGCATATGCTCCCCCTTTCTCCTCCTGTCTGCTTAGTCTAATTCGCCGTACAGAAACCTGGAAAGGTTTGGGGCAGAAGACATGTGGAACTTGGGGTGTTGGTGGAGCCCATAGTGGTGAGGTCCCCAGCATCTGTCTTCATTTTCTTTTAAAGCTGAAAGCAAATTTAAAAAATTAAAACTGTGTCAGTGACACTCATATTTTGGCTTGGCCCCCTAAAGAGGTCAAGGGAAACTCCAAAGATCCATGTGTCTACAGAGTTGGGAGCAGAGAGCCATCATCACTGCGCTGCGTCCCAGGTCTTTACAGAAGCCTAAGTAGGCAGAGGCGCGTCTCCTAAGCTTAGAAACCTTTGGGCTTCCTGAGTAGCTGACTGAATCCTCAAGACAGCTGTCTGCATGGTTGGCCGATCTAAAGTGGATGGATAGTAGTAAAGAACAGACAAAGAGAACGAGATATTATTGCTCCAAGACATTATTTTCAAATCTAACTCAGGCTTCTATTGTACTGCCACCAAGAAAACGTTATGACAGTTTTGCTACATCATCCTATACTAAAACTGAACAAAGAAAGAAAATAGAGATGATTTCATTAAAGTGATCACTTTTAACCACTTAAAATTAATCCATGTGTCAAGTAGCTATTTTCATAGACATTTACATTTAATTTTCTCAAGAACCATCTCAAGAACTTTCTGAGGTGCGTATTCTTACTTTTTATCAAATGAGAGCCAAGGATGTACATAAAGTCATATTAATAACTCGTTAAGCCAGAAGTCAGATCAAAGTTTTAAGACTCCAAGGAATGTCAGCTTTTAGGACATTAGCTACAATTGAAAACATAACCCAATAGGACTTCTCCTGGACAGTAACTGGGAGAAGCAGCCCAGCCTCGTGTTTGTGTCACATGTTTATTTGGGTCAGGTTTTGCATTCCCCCAATTTCGTCTGGGTTTCTAGTCCTTTGTGACAGTTTTTCAGAATCATTGTTGCTTTGTAGGCCTGTCCACAAAGGATGCCACAAGCTTATCTAACGGAGTCTTTTAGCCAGAGTTTTTATATTTAATAAATAATACATGCTTCTCTCCCTCGAATTAAAAAAACTTAAATTTTCTGATTAAAAACTTACCTATTTTAGTTTCATGTAAATGATCTTTTTTTTTCCGGGACCGGGGATCGAACTCAGGGCCTTAAGTGCTTAGTGGCAAGCACTTACCCCACTGAGCTGTACCTCCAGCCCCTGTAAATGATCTTAAATGATCATAATGTGACACTTTAGACGTCTACTCACATCAGACCAGTGCACTATGGGTAAATTTCTGTTCTTCAGTTAATTGTGCTTAGTGCATGGCATGGGCTGGTGCCTTTGTCTGTGTTGATGCCTTGCTATCTATGCATTGATATTATGTTGCCAATTACAACTATTTTCATAAATGATAAACCAAATTAGCTTCTGATACTTTAAAATATTTAACTATTATTATTAACGCTTTTCAAAAATGATATCAACATTTCTGATTCATTTCCTAGAATTTTTAGAATGGGAAAACTTGTGCTCAAAGTGAAAAATAATTTAACATATTGGTCTATGCAACAAATGAAAATGTTCAAGACTAATTTACATTTTAAAATACTAGTGCAAATATGAACCCTTATGATCTATGTTCATGTTGAATGAGGCTAGTTTAATACCAGTCATAAGCAGGAAATTTAAGTGCTAAATTTAAATACTAAACTATGAAATTTAATCACCAATTTTAAGTACGAAGTTAACTATTCCTTAAATTAATGAGTCAGATAGTGTCTACATTATGGCAACCAACATATTAAAGTGGATTACTCTCTTAAAGTTGAATGGTACATATTAGGCTTTTCAAATTGGAGTCAAATATACTACTACACATTTGCAAAGAATTCTGGTGAGGCACAGAAAAATACTATGTACAACAAAAACATAATTCTTTTTGAGAGATTTTAGTATACAGAGATCTTTAATTCATGAGATTTCTTTTTTATTTGTGTATATACATATTGCTTCATTTACTGATTTATTGGGAAGCATGATTTTAGTTGGAAAAGTTACCTGCAAAATTATTCTATAACAGAATATTGTGCTTTGACTGTAATAGAACCATTGTAAAAAAAAAATGTGATAAAGCTAGAATATTGAGAGTTTCTTTTCCTTGCTACTAAGGGTAGCAAAGAGGTTAGCACTGAAGGAAAGTAAAGTGGGGAGAAAAAGCATAGGTTTTAGAGGTCCAAGGCAGAGCCAGCGACCCGTCCTCCCTGGGAACCCTGCCAGGGACGCACAGGCTGGGCGGGCGCCATGGTCAGGGCCAGGGACAAAGCACCATGCCCATCTTTCCATCTCTTCACTGGCGGCTCTGCTTTCCCAGAGGCTGCTGTCGTATATCCCACGGGCTCCCAGAATAAATGAGCTTTAAAGTAGCACACCGCTGCTGTATTTCTTGACTGTCTTTCCCATTTGTTAATGACACTGATTTGCAGCGATAGCGGCATCCTCCACTCAGCTATAATAACAGTGCTCGTTCACTATTTCATTAGTGAGGTCAGCAAGAATTTTTGTAACTTGTGAAATAAATAATGTAAAATGAAAAACATACTTACTCTGTGCTAGTATAAAATTCAACTGAAATGAATTTTGTTGATTTTATGAGACAAGAGCTATATCCAAAATAAATGTGCCAGGAGTCTTTGCATGATGAGATACTTCAAATATAATTTTATTTTTCTTCTTAGCTCAGACTGGAGCAAGCCTTCCCCAAGCATGTTTTAAAAATAAACAAAATTACAGTAGCTCTTTCTAACATGTTCACTTCTTCAGAGGTTTATTAGGAAAGAGAGGAAAAAATCCTCAAGGAAGATAATGAGTTCCAGCTGGAAATCATTTTTCAGGCTGCTCGGTGATTCTTTTCTTTAAAGACACAGATAATGAGGGTAGCAGACAATTTTGTCATTTGGAAGAATAACTTTCAAAAACCAAATCTCTGGAAGTTTCCACTTCCAGAACCCTTATGATCTATGCTCATGTTGAATGAGCACTTCCAGAAGTTTTGAAATCAGGCGAGTAATTGTTCCTCTTGCTTTCTGATGCCTGGCAGGTGCGGCCCAGGGTTTCAGCAGGGCTCAGGGTGGTCCGAACTCCGCACTCACCACTCACTGGTTGCTGGTGAAGAAGTTACAGTTTCAGGAAGTGTTCTCTGGGGAATCTTTGCAACTTCTTTGGTGTTCAGATAGCAATTTTAAGAGGCAATGATGTAAAAGCAGACTGCAGTTGTTACTTTTAATGTCCTCTTAACAAAATTAAAAATTGACAACTTTAAAAATTTTTCTTTTCACCTTTTTCCTTGAAAATGTTTTTGTTTGCTTTTAAGACAGGGTTTCGCTATGCAGTTCAGGATGGCCTTGAACTCACTATGTAGCCTAGATTGGCCTGAGACTTACAGGGATCCTCCTGCTTCAGCCTCCAGAGTGCTAGAATTATAGGTGTGCATCACCATGCCTGGCATCTTAAAATTTTTCTGGTTCGTGGTGTCCCCATATCAGCAGTGAGCACTGTTTTAATAGCGCTTTTGACTTCCCATAAATACTTACTGGGCTTAAACACAGGTTGTGAACACATCACACTTTCCAGAAAGAGTTTAGAGTCCAAATAGACACAAGGGAAGCGTGAGTACTGTAAGTGGGGCAGTGCCTGGAGGGAGGAAAGCAGAGAGCATGCAGGCAGGGCGCGACCTGCAGAGAGTCAGGCAGGGTAGTATTCAGGTGTCTTCAGTTTCCTGCTGTGTACATGAGGCCCTGGGAAAATGGGGAGCCTGGCCTGGACTGCGGCCCTGACCTTGGACCTGCGAACCCAGCCGGTTGCTCCACGCTCCTCCAGCTGCCAGCCTGGTAGTGGCATGGCCTTCTCTGAGGTCAGAGTGACGTCTTCCATCTCTTTCTCTAGTCAGAAGGGACTTTCTGGTGCTTCTCCAGAGAGAGAGATAGTTGGTCGGAAAAATGGGAAGACAGGAGCCTCGTCTCTCTGGCTTTGGTTTTCGAAGCCCATCAGTGCTCTTCTCGCCACTCCCCTTGGAAATGCTCGGTCCTCTCTGTGGAACCGGTGACTCTTCCATGACCTCTCTGCACTGTGCACGATGCATTGGGAAGTGCTCACTTCAGAGCATCCTGGGCCTGGAGGCCCAGGCACAGCCCTTCCGGCTGTGCAGCCAAGGCGTTGCTGGCGGGCTGTCTGGCATCAGCAGGGACCCGTGCAGTGGGTGCGGGCTCTGGGGCCTCCATGGAACTTGTGTTCCGCATCTGCAGTCGATTATGTACTGATAGGGGAAAGCACTCATAAAATTTAGCTTGCTTAAGTTTATTGACAACCGTCAAACACAGCATGGCAACATGCCATTGAATTATCAAGAGGTGTTCTGAGCACGATGTCTAGAATTTTCTCATACTTCATGGAGATCTTTTGTTATCAATTTTAGAAGTAATGTACAGTATTCAGCCATGTGTTAAACACAAGGTAACCAAACCATCCCTGAGATATTCTCATTTACAAGAGAGACGCTTGGTGGAGTTGAGGTATAATTTCTGTGTGTCAAACACCCAGTGACTTCTGAGTTTGTCTGGAAATTCAGAAGCTCATAGGCCTCTGCCTTGAAGTAATAACCCCTCACCTAAGTGTGGAATTGTATGTGCTTTGCTCACCAGAGAGAAATAGCAGCCATGAGGTGTAACGCTGTTCCTTGCTACTCCACCTCCTCGAGAACGAGAACCTCGTGCAAGTACCGCAGACTCCAGCAGTGAAAGCCGCCGGATTTATACAGTTCTGGAGCTGGGCAGCCCCTGTGGCAGCTCCACCAGTGACAGCCTGTGGGTGGACAGACATGGTGGTTCCCCCACCTGACACCTTTCTTTTACAGGTACCAGATACATGTCATGGCCTAAAGGGGTCATGGCGAGCCTATGACACGCGTGTCCTTGGGCTGTTTCTATCATTGAAAGGTCTAGCAGGTCTGTCATCACTGGAAGGCTGTCTTTGCCCAATCTAGATCTCTTTTATTTCTAACAAGCATTTTACATTTTTTTTGTGATATTAGGGATTGAACTCAGGCCTTGTCCATGCTAGGCAAGTGTTCTGGCCCTGAGTCACATCCCCAGCCATGTGTTACACTTCTAGCACCACCTCCACGCCGGCTTCCTGGGGAACAGATGACATAATCAGTAGTTCCTCACGGTTACATGAAGCCTGGTATCTCAAGAAATGTGTCAGAGTGTTTGGGGAAGTTACTTAACCTCCAGCTTACCTAGCAAGTGAAATTGGTATAAAAATTAAATAAAGTAATCCAGAAAAAGCAATCTGTTTAATTCCTAGTAAACAGTAAGTATTCAATAACTAGCCACATAGTATTAACAATATTATTTTCATCCCTGGTGGTATAGGCCTGTAATCCAATCTCTCTGTCAGAATGAGGCAGAATTGCAAGTTCAGGTCCAACCTGGGCAAATTAGTGAGATGAGATCTATCACAAAATTTTTTAAAAAGGCCTGGGGATGTAGCTCCATGCAAATGACTTGAGTTCAGTCTTCAGTACCACAGAAAAAAATATGCCAGACAGAGATTTTGTGTTTGTTCCTTATAATCTTGTTCCTTGTTATAATCAGTATATTTTCTTTTGTTGTTGAGACAAAATAATCCCAAAATTAAAGAGGAAAAGGTTTATTTAGCTCACAGTTTGTGGAGGTTTTAGTCCATACTCAGCTGGCTTCAAGGCAAAGTGGTACATGGGGTAGAGGCAACAGTTAAGACTGCAGAAGATAGCAAAAAGGGAAAAGTGGCAGAGAGCAAGCCTCTCTCTCCCTTACACTGTACGCAGCTGCCTGACCCAGGGTGGGTATAGCACTCACACCCATAATCCCAGCATTGGACCATGAATCAATCACAAACTCTAGCACCCTCCACCCCATGATTGCATGTGGCTCTGCGGGGACATCTAGACCATAACCATAACCATTAGCAGGTATTATCATGCTCATTTCACACTTGAGCAGACTAGGGAGGGTTCAATAGATAGTGTGCTCTAGTTCTTTTATTACACATAGCTAGAATGTATAACCTGGCACCAAAGCCAGCAAGCTCCATAGAAGAGCAGCTGGCACAGAATCATTTGCCATTCCTAGAATGTAAAGAATCTGCACAACCCTTTGGTAGCTGTGCATAATGTGTAATCCATGTAAACTTTTGTGGGAATGCTTTCATAAATGTAAGTCTTTCACCAACTACATGGCATTAGAAGGTATTTGAAACTAAACATATATCTAAAAGTTAGAATAGCAAAATATACTGCCACTATTCTTCCCTGGTGAGTACTGGTCAGTTTTTTTAGTTTCTGTTTGGATCAGAATGTGTGCATGATACATAAAAACTACCTCCGTTGTGGGGAGCCCTCCCTGCTCCCTCCCCCTCCAAACATCTCCATGGCCCATTGTTTTAGCAGAATGGTTCTTCATTTGGGGTTGTCTGATTTTTTTGCATGATTAGATTGAGCTTACATTTTAAAATTTCATAATATTGTGATTGCTAGCACAATGGTATTAACTGAAATCACATACCCCTGCAGAGGGCAAACACTGGAGCCCGATACCTACTGGGTCCAAATACATGTGCAAGAGAAACAGAGTGGACTGAAGAAAATTATAGTATCACACTGCTGAAGTAATTTCACTTTGGATTAAATGCAGCTTTTTGAAACACATTGTTCTTTACCTTATAGTTTTACAATAAGTTTATGTAAAATTTTAAAATTATCTTATATAAAATTAAAAATCTTAAGACTGCATTGTTTCCTCAGGAGTGAGGCAGAGATACATCACCGGGTTGGCAGGATGGATCTAGGGGTGGGCAGACTTCTTAGCTTCTGTCAGAAAACAGTCTTCCTTCCAAGTAGGGATGACAAAGTATCCAGCATGGAGAAGACACGTAGGGGTTCTGGCCTGAAGATGAGACTTCATGCCCCACGTTGCTGTGGGCCTTCAAGCTAACTTTAGCCAAGAATGGGGAGCATTAAAGAAGGATAAACTTAAGTCACTTGTAGGGAAATGAATGCACCAAGAAACCATGTTGTTAAGTGAAATAAATCAAACACACAAGTACAAATATTGCATGCTTTCTCTTACATGAGAAACCCAAGGTATAAATGATTTAAGGAGCAAAATAAAGGCTAGTTATTACTAAATAGGGAGATACAGCCCCAGCAAGTGGAAGGAGACAAAGAGTTGGAGAGAGAGGAGAGGAAGGGATCATAAAAGAATTAAGGTGTGTCATGTAATGTACCACTTCCCCACGATGAATGCCATTATGTACAGCAACCACATACTAATAAACGGAGACATATTGATACACATACTGTCGAAAGGAAAAGGTTACCAGTAAGTAAAATGGCATGTGGCCTGATGGCCAGAGTGAGGAGTGCCTGCTAGAGATGTGAGGGGGTGATTTAGTCACTTTGTAGGTAAACACTGGTACCCAGCCACCAAGAATGAAAATTGTATTGGTAACACAGTAACATGAAATTGTAACATGTATGAGTTAACAGTGTGTTTTTACATGAGTTTGCCATAAAATAACTTACTTATCAGGAACAAAGAGGATTTTTTTCATTTTCAGGTAGAGAATTAAATCAAACAGTGTGTGGTGGTGCACACCTGTAATCTCAGCACTCTGGGAGGCTGATACAGGACTTTACAAATTCAAGCCCAGCCTGGGCAACTTACTGGCTTAGCAATGCCTGTCTCAAAATTAAAACCAGGCTGGGGATGTTGCTCAGTACAAAGGCCCTGGGTCCAATCCCCAATAGTTAAATGGATCTTTATGAGAATATATTTTCACACAAGGCATGTTACACTTGCACAGGTATGTGTACTTGAACACTATGGAGGAGCTAAGTAAACACTGCGGGAAAAAATGGGCTCCTAAGTATGGTTCTAGTCTCCTACAGGAACCTGTCTCATTCATCGCCATGAGATGAGGCTGGGTCTGCGTCTGCTCCTCTCTTGTGATGGCACAGAAGGGAAACGACCAGTTCATGAATTCTGTTTGTGAGAGGTCCCAAATGACCTCACTGGCAGTGTTTCCCAGAGACCTTCCCTTGTTTCTAAAATAGATGTGAAATGCGTGGTTGACACACTGAAAAATGCACACATTTCAAATGACAGCAAACTTGAAAAAATCCAAAGTGCCAAAGTCCACAGTAGGGCCACCAAAGGGGTGTGGGCTTCTGGGGTCTGAAGAACTCGAGTCCATAACAGACTCACGGATATACTAGTTTTTTCTTGAGCATGCCTGAGGAAGGCAAGTTTTATTAGGCATATGAAATATTACAGTCCATACACAGTTACTTCCAAAGAGTCCTGGTACGGTTAGTGAAAAAAAATTAAGAGAACTGTCAGTGACAAAATTGAGGACAAAATTTCCCTTTAACAGATTTTGTCATAAATATTTCAACTTTATGATCTAACAAATCATTTCCATATGACTAATCATCTCTGTTATCTATTGTGGCAAGAATTTTGGCAAGTAATTTCACTCTGGGGCCCCAGATGGGGAAATACGTACACTGTCCATTAGTACTTTTAAAATGATGGCTCATGATCCCATTGGTGCATCACACTAGTATTCTCTGAAAATAACATGGAATTCACTAACTTTGAATAGAAAATACAGAGGACAAGACACTGAAAAGTAGTCTGTAGACTTTCTACTTCAGCTATCCTTGGGCATATTGTGTGACAATGGGAAGTGCCTTCCTTAGTAGGAGTTGCAGGCAAAAGAGTTTGGAAATTATTAATCTACAGAATCACAAGTCCTGTGTGCGAAATGAAATCACTCTGTCACTTTAAAACTTGTGAAAGTAACTTCTTTCAGCTCTGTGTCATGCAGCTTATTGCTTGGTAGAGCACAGCAGCTGCCTAGAAGGACATTTATTTAGTTGAAGTGATTGCATTGCATTTATTCCTTCAATTAGTTGTAACCTTTAAAATGCTTTGCAGTTTTTAACACACACCTTTTTGTGCTATCCCACTCTGCTAAAAAAAAAAAAAACTAAGAAAATGTCAGGCATCAATAACTGAGCTCATTTCTGGGTGTCATAGTGCATGCCTATCACCTTAGCGCTTGGAAGGAGCATTACTCTGAGTTTGAGGACAGCCCGAACTATAAAGTGAGAGTTTTTCAACAAACTAACAAAAATTCCAAGCAATTTAATGTGAATATTAGATGTCTGTAGTATGTAACATACTGTGGTAAGAGGCTAGGAGAAAAAAGAATAAGCACGATCCTTGTATTCAATTCATAATTTTAAAGAAAGCATTGGGTGTGAAAAGAAAACATCCTATCTCTAACCAAACAATAGAATTTATGTGTGCACTGTTATAAAATATTATCCTTAATACTCACGAATACAAGGCATTGTTTTATCTACTTCTTTCATGCAACAAACATTCACTATGTGACAGGTGTTTTTCCAGGTTGGATGCTGGTAGGCTGAAATGACATGGTCTGTATTCTCAAAATGCTTTTATGGTAGTGGAATATTCAGGAAATGAACAAGTAGACAAGAAAAACACCAAATTGTGGTGTTATACTGAGGCCAGGCACCATTTCAGTTTGTATCCTGAGAGCCCCTCAAAGCCTCACCACTCCCAGGCTGAGCTTTGGGGAGGTGATAAGGTGATGAGGGTGTGGTGTTCATCATAGGTTCCTGCACTGATGAGTTTACAGCTAAATGTGATGTTGGGAGGCAGAGCCTGGTGGAGGATGGATTACTGGGGTGTGGCCTGAGGGGGGTCTGTCTCCCTCCTCCCCCCTTGATACTTCTCTCTGCTTCCTCTCTGCCTTGGCATGAGCAGCTTCTCCTCTGCGATGTCCCTTTGCCATGCTGCCCTGCCTTGCAGCCAGCCAACTATGGACTAAAATCTCTACAAACTATGAGCGAAAATATACCTCTATTCCTTTAAGTTGTGGGTGTCAGGCATTTTGCCTCAGTGATGAGGACGTAGCTGAGACAGGCATTAACTAGAGGCTGTTGTTTTTGTTGATTTGTTTTTATTGGATCATAGAAAAGGCCTCTCTCTGTGTAGCTACATTTAAAGTTGAGATATGGCAAAAGCAGGATGTCACTGCATGCCCTGGGGAGGAAGAGTGGGCAGATGCCAGGCCCGGGCAGCCAGGAGTTCGCAGGTTAGAGAACTGGAGGTGGGAGAGAGCAGGAAGGTGGAGAGCAGCACGAGAACCAGACCGAGGGAGCCCTGTGAGCACGGTGAAGATCTCCAGCATGCTTTCATCATCACAGGGCCCCTTTGAGGGATTTCTGTGGTCTGATTTCTTTTTTCTTTTTCTTTTCTTCTTTTTTGTACTGGGAATCAAACTCAGGACCTTGCACTTGCCAGGCAGGCGCTTGTGCCACTGAGCTGTATCCCTGG
This sequence comes from Dinomys branickii, assembly GCA_004027595.1. Lineage (NCBI taxonomy): Eukaryota > Metazoa > Chordata > Mammalia > Rodentia > Dinomyidae > Dinomys > Dinomys branickii. The sequence goes on along the minus strand of PVLD010011945.1, from coordinate 49,547 downwards.
CCCTGATTTCTTTTAAAATACCAGTACAGACACAAGAGTGACCCAAAGCCGGTGAGGAGACCATTACGCAACAGATGACTGCAGCCTAGATTAAGGCAGAAGCAGTGAGGACAGAAAGGGGCAGATGGATTTAGGGAATTGCTGGAGGTGAAACACGGGCTTTGTTTGCTGACAGTGTGGTATAAACAGGAAAGAAGGGAACCACGGTCACTCACAACTTCAGCGTGGGCTGCATGGAGAAGGTTTTACCAGCTGTGAGGGGAAAGCAAGGGGTCCGGGCAGTGGGGCTGGAATCCGGGCTGTGTGTGGTGTCACTGAGGTGCAGGCCTCGGGCCACGGAGGAAACCTGTGGCAGCAGCAGGTAGAACCAAAGCAAGGAGACAAGGGTGAGCGCGGATCCAGCCCGGGCGTGAGGGGCGCGGCACTTGAACAGCAGTGATGCCATCCATCTATCCCGACAGCCGCCGGAGGAGGGTATGTTTTACACAGATGCTCTCAGCTTTTTCCCTCCCACAGCGACGTTCCTGAGGGCAGGCTGGATCCAAACCTGAGTGGTTCCTCTCTTTAGTGCGCCACACTGCTTCTTGTGTCCATTAGGAGAATGTGTGGACTTCTGAAGGGTGTATTTTTAAGTTTTTTGAATGGATTTTTCTTTAAAAACTCGTGTTTAGTCTTAAGAGAATGAAGTTCATGCAGACGCTGACTGGTCTATAAATTCAATAGTCTTTTGCTCGTGCATGACTTCCCTGTGGCGGCTGGCCGATACTTGTCTCCTTTTTCAGAGCTATCGGTACGTCTGCAGCACTTGGTGTTTACGCGCCTCGTGTGGAGTTGGCGCATGTGCATCGACACCTTGGTCTCGTTTTTTCAGCCCCTTCCCCCCCCTCCACATCGTGGTCCCACTGAGAAAGGCCCATCTCAGCCTTCCTGGTCTGCCTTCTTGCTCTGTGTAACGCTTGTGTCTGGCTTGTTCACGTAGAGGATACCGGGCACTTTGCAGCCTGGCCTCAGCTGACCGCACGGTGCGGCGGTGTACCGCGCCGTGTACTCCACACCCGAACCTTGAAGACCCCGGTCCTCGCGCAGAGGGTGCAGGAGGCCGAGTCTGGAGTGCTCGCGCAGACCTGGGTGGAGGGCAGGGGGCTGGCCTCCGTTCGGGAAGGCTCTCTGACCCTGCAGCCTCAGCGGGCCTGCTCCTCCGCCTCTGGCCTGGCTGCTCCGGCTCAGGCGGCTCCCCTCTGCAGTCGTCGTCGTTCCCGGAGCTCTAGGTCTGCGCTGTAACCTCTGCGTACGTCCGAGCTCAGCTTGGGGCCAGACGAGTTCCGGGCCTGCGGCGCCGAGAGGGGGCGCAGGCCCAGGGCGGTCCGTTCCGCTCCTCCAGAGCCAGAGGGACGGGGCTTCGGTGGCTCAGACGTGGCATTCCAGCAGGAGCGCAGAGGACTGCGCTGCGCTGTAGAGAGCGACCACGCACCCGCAGACGCTGGGCCAAAGGTGTCCACAGGCCCCGCCCCGGCCCCGCCCCTGGCCATCGCCCCGCCCCATAAGCACCGCCCCCGCCCCGCCCTCTCCCCATCCTGTCAGCCTAGCCCCGCGCACGTGCCCGGCGGACTCCGCCCTCGCCCACTTGACCAATAAGGAGTGAATTCGCCTTTGGCCCTGCCCCGCCTCGCGCACGTGACCGTGTCGCCCCGCCTCTCAGCGCGGAGCAGCCAGGTTCCGGGAAGATGGCGAAGGTATCAGAGCTCTACGATGTCACTTGGGAAGGTAAGCTAGGGCGGGCGCGCGCGGAAGGACGGGGGTCCTGGAAACGGCTCGGAAGGCACAGTGCCCTCTGGATGGGCTTTGTGGCTGTGTTCTGCCCTTGGCGCCCGCGAGCTGCCCGTGCCGGATTGGAGCCGGGGGCGGCCCGAACCCGGCCGGTTGTCTGCGCTCCCGAGACCTCGCCGCCGCCTCGCCTGCAGGCCTGGCCTCGGCTGGAGGACGCGACCGGCCTGCGCTGTCGCCTCTGCAGCTGCTGCCGACTGCCAGGCCCGGCCCGGCAGCTTCTGGAGAACTAGAACCCAGCGGGGCTGCGGGCGTGGAGGCGGTGCCGGGCCGAGACGCAGGGCCTGCGGGGTCTGAGCCGCCCGCGGACGGCCCCGCGCGGGACGCCCAGACAGTGCCACCGTCCCCGGGAGTCAGGGTCCGGCCACGCGGCCGCTTGCGCCCCAACCATGCCCCTTCCTGGGAGGGACACGTGTCTCCTGAAGGTCTTTCCCCTCCGTGCCTGATTCATAAGGGAGTGTGTTCTTCTGATCTGCAGACAGCCACACCTTGAGTTTTCTCTCCTCAGAAACTTTCGTGCTTTCGAGATGGGACTTCATTTTCAGTGAAGCATGAAATCTGTGTTCTTGAAATCCACGTTCCCTACGTTCGGCACAGGGCCGTAGACTTTCGTAGCTGATGTACTGCTAAAGGGAGTGCTTTGCTAGGCTGTTTATAAATAACAGCCCGATACCATGTGCACAGTAAATAAAGTGTGCACAGTATCATAAACTTGCAGGCATGTAGAAGACAAAAGTCCTTTGTACTTAAACTGAGTTTGTTAGTATATTGGTTCTGAGCTCTCTAGTGTGCCACACATACAAATATTTATGCTTTTATTAGGGAATCCATTTTGTTAAACAAACCTTAAGTGCTTAGTGCTGAACCATTCATGTACCAAGACAAGTAAGATACATTCCCCACTGTCAGAGGTCGCGGCCTCAGTGCAGAAGACACCCTACAACCGTAGTTTCAGAGATTGTGTCAGAGTATGTCTTTAGCCAGACGTAGGTATGTCGTGCTTCTTAGTATCTCACCTTTCGAAGGTGACATTATGAAGGTGAATATTTCTACACCTTTTCTAGGTGACAGTAGCACAAGCAGGGGAGTAACTGCCAGGGGACAAAGTGATTTAGTTAAAGTGACTTGGATCTACCCTGCAGTGGTTCTAAAGAAGACAGAGTCATTAGGTTTGGAATAATAAGTACTGCGTCACAGCTTTGTGGGAGAACAAGAGAGAAACCCTGTTGAAGTGCTTGGTAAGGTGCCAAGTGCTGGGTGGAAGGCTGGATCCTGCCCTGTCCGACCTGGCTCTTGCCCTCCCTGAGCTACCCCCCTGCACCCTCCTGCCGGCTGTCCTGGCCATTTCATTCCCGAAACTGCCTGGGGACCTGGTGTTTCTTCTGGGGTGCTGTTTCCTTTGGGTCCCCATTAAACTTAGCCGTTCTTCAGAGTTGTCCTCCTCACCATTTATTCTCTATCCCTTCACCAAAATTTAAAAATAAAGAAAATTTTTTAAAAATCCAAAAAACAAAATCAGCACCACCTCCTGGATTTTGTGTTCCTATACTACTGAAACACTACGCAATCCCGTTGTAAAATTTTGTCTCTCTTAGAATGACAAGGAAGAGGCTTGTTTTGTTCACATCACACCACTGGTGCCTGACAAAGGGGAGGAACTGAAAGAATTGTAAATAGAATTCATAGTAAACACTAGCAAATTCTCAGAAAAAGGTGACAAGACTGAATAATTTTTCTAGTTTTAGTTTTGAAATGTTTCTTCAGTCACTTAGGTGAACTTAGGTAACTAATAGAATAGATTGCTTATTTGTAAAAGATTTAGACCTTTCTAGAATCAAAATTCTATTTTAAGAGAAGAGTATTCTAGATTCTTCTAGAATCATCTTCTAGTTTAGGGTGAAGGGGACACAGGAGGACCTAGCTGGTGCCGCACTTAGTATTGGGAGAGGCAGTGTCACAGCTGTGTCCTTAAGGGCTCCACTAAATAAGATCATGAATTGGTTATTTCAAAGAGTGCTGTAATTCTTGGGATAGGAAAATTCATCACCTGTTTCTAAGAGTCTTAAGTCTGACACTCTACCCTGACAGGCTCTACAGAAGAAGTAAAATATATGTGTATTTATTTGGTCAATTGAAAGCATCTGTCAGGTAGAGGAGTGAAGAGAGTAGTCAAGTTTTCTGAGAATACAGATTTAGGTAGGATATGGGTAGGATGCTTAGCACAGTACCTGACATAATAAGCACAAATTTTTTAAATTAGCATAGTATTTAGAAGAGTTTTGTTTTTTGTTCACAGGCCCTGCTTACTCTTTTTAGTTCTTCCAACAGCCACAGCTTAGTTACTTAAAGATGTCCTCTCAGGAAAACCTAAAGCCAATGACAGTGGTTATGTTTTGTACATCTTGCTAATTTGTTATTGTAGGTTACTCCCTTTAGGAAAAGTTCTTTCCTTGGTTTTGTAATAACATTGCTTTAGGTTCTTGTCTTGGCTGAGTTCTCTACGTCCATTTGCTCTTTATATTTTGTGTAATTGTTTTGTATGATTTCTTTACCTCCTTTTAATATATTATCAGTGGTTATTACACTTGAAAGTAGTAGTTTTGTGACTTACACAGGCATAAGTGTTAATGTGGTCTGTGAAATTATGTGCAAACTTGGTTGCATTTTCAAAGTGCCTGTGTTGGAGAAAAGATGATTCACATAACCACTTCAAAGAAGTCTAAAAAAAGGTTAAGAGTCTCTTTAATTTCATCCACATCCAGGTTTAAATATTGGCCTGTATGCTAAATAACATGCCAGTTAAACATACAGTTGAGTATTTCACACTAGATAATATTGCAGTTCTTGAGGATACAGTGTTGAATAAGACAGTCATGGTCCCATATGTATTTCATGGAACAGACCCTGAGATCTCAGTTCCAAATGGAAGATCCTTATTTACTGTTTTCTGAAGCAGGACACATGTCCAGGATGTTCCACAGAAAAACTCCAAACGTAACTGTTCATTGTCCTTCTGCCTACTGCATCCAACATACCATGGGTACCACTTGTTCCTCTTCCACCCGAGACCTGCGATGGAAAATCTTTAAGAGCTTTCAAAGATACAAATGCCCACTGCAGCACATGTGCCGAAGGCTCAACACCACTGTCCTAGACAAATTGATGGCATCCTTTCTCTCTCCCCGCTTGTAAGACATCTCATGCTTACCCTGTAAGATACAGACCTGTTCTTATAAATTAGCTTTAAAATATACGGTAGTAATACCATGGTTCATGAATGCTTCCATTTGCAAACAATTCAGTTTACAAACAAATTCTTTGGGAAAAATTTTGCTTTTGTTCACAAACTCCACATCAGGTGACAATCACAACCTTGATCATCTTTCCCAAAAGTGTAAAACAAATTAAATTAAGTTCATAGAGGCACTACGCTATTCTCTTTCTTAAAACCGTGTATCCATAATCCACAGTAGGAAATACATGTTTTACAAATTAACTCATACTCAAGTATTCATACATGTATATAGCTATTTGAGTGTGTGGCAAGTTAAAACCAGAGTTTTACTGTAAAAGCATTAGTATGAGCAGTGCATTTATTCTACTTACTTGGCTTTGTTTCCCCCAACTGCTGGAAGAAATACACTAATTTATTTCTACTAATGGGCTGCAATATATAGTTCAAAAAGCACTTGTGCTGGAGTTTTCTGTACATTAAAATAAAGTAATACTTTTTCACATTAAGTGGTCTTTTCTTTTGGAGTGACTGTTTTCAGCATCCTGCAGCCAGTCTGACTAGACAAGTTTGTGGGTCTGTGAGTAATTTACAGTGTGTGATCCCACAGGTAGCAGCCTTTGGAAAAGAGGATGTTGGCTGAGGTGAGTGACTCTAGGTAGTGCTTCAGCACATACAGGACAGTGAGGGGAGAGCTGTAGGAGCAGAGGAAGAAAGGGGTCAGCAGAGCGGGTGGTAGCTTGCAGCCCCACAGCTGTCCCCACAGTGAGCCCTGTTCCCCACGGAGGAATGGGATATTCAGAATACCCAGCCACCACTTGCTCCTGGAACTTGAGGGCATCGTGGAGCCCACACATCGGTAGGAAGGGCACAAGCCAGCACTGAGCAGCCCCCTCACAGGTATAACAAATTGGGTGTGACTTTGAGGAGTGTGCCTTCATGGGGGATATAGGGTAAAATGAAAAATTTTAAACTTTGAGAAAGAAGTACCAGAAAAGCTTTTCTGTCTAGCCAAAGACTGAAGCAGTTATCAGTTACTTTCCTTGAAAGTAACTCAGATTTTTGTAGCAGTTAATATTTTGTGAAGCGCCGCCCATAAATTATGTAAGAGGAGGAGTCCTGGCATTGTGGTCCACACGGAGGTGGGAAATGTGAAGCTGGGTGACAGAGAGGTAGGCGCAGGGAAGGAGGAATGGCAAGGCACAGCCCCTGACAGTCACCAAGATTGGCTTCTGCGCAAACTGGCAGCCCGGCCTGTTGTGCCCTCTGCACTGAGAGTGCAGTCTGGACTTTGTTTCTGTCTGATCAGAGCTCACTCGGCCTGGGCGGAACCCATGTTCCCAGCTGAGGTGCTGTGAGGATTCACTGGCCGACCCAAGTCTCACTTCTGCCTTTTCTTGCTCATTGTGTGCAGGTGTGGGAATATGTGTTTCGTGGAAAGGACTGGCTGGGGGTTATCCATGGCTCTGTGTGTAGTGAGGTTTCTCCCAACTCTTCCTCTGCCATCGTACATACAAGCAGCCACAGATGTCCCTACATGAGTAGGGATGGGTGGGTTCTGACACAGCAGGGAGCTACAGAATTTGTTCTGGGTGCTGTGGTTTCTTTACCCATGTTTAAATCCCCTAGTCAAAATGCAGCCTGAAGAACAAATCCAAAAATGGTGGAATCGGAAAAAGGCTAGTGGCGTTTGCTAGTGTGGAATGTGCCACTGATTCAGGAAGAACCTTCAGCACTTCTTGATTCAGGAACCCAAAAGGATTAACAGTGCGCATGAAAATGGTGAAATATTAATAGCAGCTAAATTTTTTCTGCATTTATGTGGCAGCTACTGTCTTCAACATGTCATCAACTCATAGTGCTCACCATAATAACCAAGTGGTACGGATATTACTACTTTCATCTCCTTGTGTGTATGTGTGTGTGTGTGCACCCCTGTGGTCCTGGGAATTGAACCCAGGGCCTTTGCACAGAGCTGTGTTCCCCACCCCTTTTAAATTCTTTATTTCGAGACACAGAGATGCAGCCACACTGAGTCACTTAGTTGTCCAGGAGCTTACCATGAGTTGGAATTTACTACGCTCCCACCTCAGCCTCCCAGAGTGCTGGGATTGAAGGTGCGCACTATTGTGTGTGAGGCATGACCATGCAAAGTGATTCACTTAGCCGACATCACACAGCTGGAACGTAGCAGAGCCAGCACTTGAGCTGGTGCAGTTTGAGGGCAGCCCTTCTCCTAAGCACAAGACACCACAGCTGCTTTCTGGGGTGAGGACAAGACCAGTGGGAGAAATCACCGTGAAACACGGTGGAAGTCTTGGGTCCTTTGGATGATTTTGCAGGTTAAAGTTCTGTCACTCACAGGGTGTTGTTGCCTTTCATTTCTGTTTCTAGCCCACACTATAGAAGTAAGGCTCGAGCATGTTTGAGGGCTCTGCAGACGAAAGGGAGCAACTTGGATTTGGGATTTCCCTGTGATGTGCCTTGCTGTGAACAAGGAGGAGGGACAGATGGGAAATTGCATGTTTGACCTGGATGTTTTTCTGTTGCTTGTTTTTATGTGGAACTAGTCTTCCTGAAATTGTACAGTGGATGCAGGGTTGGATGGTGTTTTGAGTGCAGAGAGCTTGCTTGTCTATGGTTCTTGGATAGCATCTTACAGCCTGAGACCCCTTGGCCTGAGCTGCTGGGCCTGATGACTCACCTCAGCATGGACCCTTTCTCGGTAAGGGTCTGGAGCGCTCAGCTGTGGGAGTTCAGAGGCCGTTTTGGCCAGCTGCCTGCTTCAGGGCTCTTTCTGCTCCCCATGGGCTGGGTGCCTGTTGGCCATAGCGTCTCCTGCTGCGGAGGCATCCCGGGCCGTTTGTTGCTGCCGTAGTCTTTTTCGTGTGATGCTGTGCTGTGCATGGCTTGTGGCTGGGACTGTCATTGTAGCTGCCCTTCTGTTCCTTCTGTCTTTCCCATCTGTTTCTCTAAGTAGCTCTCCCCTGATCTTTTTTACGGAATTTCTTCCATTATCTGCTTCTCTCTCTGCATGTCGGAGTTGCAGGCCATGCACGGCCTCTGTTCACAGGCGTGGAGGATTAGGCACAGGTTCACTAGATCGTTTGTGCTCATGTAAAAGTTTAGATTCGAACCAAATCTACCAAGGCCTACTCATTGCCCCACTTGTACATGCTTCATGAATGGTTGCTTTTCATTTGGCTTTTACTCCTTTCCAGTTCGTTTTGTGGGTTTTTCTTTGTCCCAAAATGATTTTTCTAGCATACAGCTTTAATCATGTTACTTTTCTTTTGCTCCAAAATTTTTACTCCTGTACCTTTAAAAATAAACTTAAGATTCATTATTATTGAAGTAAAAGGCGTTTAAGAAATGTACTTTTCTTACTTCCTATCATGTCAGGTTTGGGTCCCACAATATTTCTTAAATTTTAAGATACCAAGAGTTCTTTCTGGTGGAATAACTTAGTTTCTTACTGGCCTTTCTGAACTCCCCCTAAATTTAACATTTAGTTCGGGGCTCTGTGGCCAATGTCCTGGGTTCACCAGAAGAAATAACTGAATGTGAACCACTTAACCACAAATAGTTTATGTTTTGATTGTCCCAAGTGTTGTTCAGGCAGTTATCATTTCAACCAGTCAATTCTTGTATTGAATACATTTGATAAAATGTATTTGTTGTTTTTATGTTCCCTGTTGTTTTATGTATAACAGTTAATGAAAAAATATGCAATTTTTGGTCATCCTGTATTTAAATAATTGCACTGGTAAGTGGTTAATTTGTAATGAGTTTTTACAAATTCTACAGTCATTTTTGTCACTCAGAGAGATCTGTTTTCATCTTATGATGAATTTGTTTTCTCTCGTAGGCTTCAAATTGTAGAAACTCAGTGCATATAGAAGTACTGAAAATTTCATATGCTTCTCTTACAAGTTTTCTTAGGCTCCTAGTTCATTTAACTCATCTATTCAACAAATACATAGTTCAGCTAGAAGAATGAAGATTTTCAGATGGGTGAAAAGAAGAAAGCATACATGTGGGGAGTTGGCCGGTTAATCCTACCTTAACTCTGTGTGTCAGTTCATGCCGTCATAATAAATACACCAGAAACTGTGGTTTTAAGCAAGAGGTTTTGGAGGCTAAGGAATTCAACATAGGAGTGTCAGAGAAGATCTAGACAATCCAGTCCGTAACACTATGAAAGAAAAGACTAGCTTAGGTATTTTTAAGTATTTCATTTGTGTTACTCTTAATTCTTAGCCCATTTTTGCTGCTGAAACACAAGTATGCATCCTTTAATGAACACTAATCTGGCTTGTGGGCTGGAGGCTGGAGGCCAAGCTCGGTGCTGTGTCTGATGGGGAGCTTCTGGCTGTGTTGTTCCATGCTGGAAGGCAGAGAGGGGGGAGGAGAGGGAAGAACACTGAGTTCCGTCTGCTTCCAGGAGCCCACTCTGATCCCGACTGACTGTGGTGGCATTGATTCATTGGTGAGAACAAGCCCATTACCTCTTGGAGCTCTGTCCTCTCAGCATGGTCACATTGGGGATTAAGACTCCTAGCTGTACATGGTTGCAGATGGTTTCAATCCATAGCAGTGCTGTCCTTAAAACTTCCACAGTTCCTATTCTGTGATAGCTCACTTACATTGTCAGTGTTCTTGACCTTATTTTACATTATTCACATTATTCTTTCTTTGTGTCAATACAATGAAAAGACTTCCTTTGTTTAATTCTTTTACCCTTCCTTTCTTTGCATAGCACTCTATCATGAAGGAAGTTTATGATGAATCCCTTTAGTGCTGATTGCCTAAATGTTATATTCTGACTATAAAAATTATGTTCTTGGATCAGTGAGTGAACTTCAGGAACACTCTGAATACTTTGACACATCTAAATATAATTGTATGCATTACTGGATTCTGGGGAAATAGTCCCCAGCTTTTATCAAACCCTAAAAAATAGCCTGTATCCTCAAAACAGAAAAGAAAGTCAAGACTTGTCCCTCTGCCCATAGGGCACAGGGCCTGTTACAGACCGAGCCCTGCACTGCTTTTTCAGAGCAGTAGTGACACTGGCTGGGGGCCATTTGGGTCTTCTAAAGGGTCTTCTGCTCTTGTTCAGTTGATTTTCTATTGGATCAATTTTGTCAGAATATCATGTTACAAAATGAAATTGGCTATTTATATAAATAAACTCATGAATCAGAAGTTTATGTATTGTCATGTTTTGACATTTGTCATGTTTTGATATTTGTCATGTATGTGTGCAGGTGTCTACATATATAAATAACCTGCCTATTTAATTTTTTTCAGAAATGAGAGATAAAATGAGAAAATGGAGAGAAGAAAACTCAAGAAATAGTGAACAAATTGTAGAGGTTGGGGAAGAGTTAATTAATGAGTATGCTTCTAAGCTTGGAGATGATAGTAAGTTGCTGAGTTAATTTATTATTTTAAGGCTCAACACTTGTCTCATCTATGGTTCTTCATTGATTTTTTTTAAACCTGTCTTCATGTTTTCTCTACTGTTCAAATCATTTGTGATTTTGTCTCAGGAGATTTAATGATAACTTTATTTTGAGAATTTGTAATTGCTGGCAGGGAAGCTATCAAAGAGGTATTTTTGTTTTAAAGCTCATAAGGCTACCAAATGTCTCACCGAAGTATGTTTTATAAAGACATTCTGATCTGGCCAAAATGTATTTCATAAAGAGGTTTTTAGAATGGTAAAGATGTTAATTGGCAGTGTTTACCTTATAAGACATTAGAACATTTTGTATTGCTGAGAGCTGGAAGTATGCTTTTTTCTTAATTCTAGAAATAATACAATGAATCAATTTTTAATTATATGTAATGCTCTCTAAAATATGAGAAAGTAGTAGCTTTATTGCTTTGGGGCGTTTTGCATATTAAATTCAGTGCATTCTCTTCCCACATCTAGTTTGGATCATGTACGAGCAGGTGATGATTGCAGCCCTAGACTGTGGTCGGGATGAGCTGGCGCTGGTAGGTGTTAGATTTCATTTGGTTTATGGAGTATATGTAAGGAGGTAAGAGCTGCTATATGCCTTGTGTTAATTTTACTTTCTATGGTAACTTGTGAATGTATTTTCAACAGTAAGTGGAGAGTGGGGTGCAATTCAGTGGCAGAACACTTGCCTAACAAACATGAGGCCCTGACTCACTCCCCACCGTGAGGGGAAAAACCCTCAAAAAACAAAACAAAATATGAAAACCATCAAAAACAGTAGATGGGACTAATTGGTAACCTCAGGGTACAGTAAAAACCATATGGATCGTTCTTTATGGTTCGTTTAGGATGTGGAATGTAATGGCTAGTCTTCAACTCTTTTTTTGCCTATTATTTTTTTCAGTTTTGTCTTCAGGAGTTGAGAAGACAGTTCCCTGGCAGCCACAGAGTCAAGCGATTAACAGGCATGAGATTCGAAGCTATGGAAAGGTAACCTAACATCGTGAACAGTGTGATTTTTATTTAAAAAATGGCAAACGCAGAGCCTTTGTGTAGGTTTTCCCACACCAGGACACTCTTGTAATTGTGCATGGTCTTTCATTGCTGAACTCTAAGATAGTTGTCAGAGTGCTTTTCAGCACAAATCTTGCCAGTTACTCCCAGGAAATAGGGTTTGACATGAAGTGTGATCCATTTGTCTCTGGCCCAGTGAAATTTGATCATGCTTTGGAGTGAGAACTGGCTTCAAATCCTAGTTCTAGCATTTTCTAGGTTTTGAAAATGCTCAACAAATTGTTTAACTTCTTTTAAGCCTTTTAGCTTCGATTCTTTGAAACAAGGATATTGCCAACTTCTTAGTGTTGTTTTGGGAAATATACACAAAGAAACATTCAAAGCAAAATAAAAGGGGAAGGCATCATCTTCGTCTAGCCCAGGAGTTTTCAACATTCTTAAAAAACAACCCCATTTCAAGCATACATTTCACACAGAAAGGAAGAGGAGAAATGGTGGTCTGCTCTGTTTGGAGTGTGAGTAGGGTGCTGTTTGGCCTGACCCTCCTCTTGTGTGGTAATTCCCAAAACACCTGTGTGGGACTCTACTGTGGCTAGACTGTGAAGTGCGGCAGGGCTTGGCTGGGGTTGTAGCTGGAGATGTGGGAGAATACCAGATGGCGTAGCACCTCATATTTCCTGCTAAGGAATTTCAGAAAGGTACAGGGATTCCGTTCTAAGACTGTGAAGAAAGGTAGCTTTTGGATTTGTCCATTAGAACATTTTAACGAGAGTGTGTAGTCAGCAGTCTCAGAAAGAAAGCAGCCTTCGAGGCTGCTTTCCTAGTGTGGTAAAGTGCCCGGTGTGGTGAACTAGGATGGATGAGAGGAGTGGGAAGGCACGAAAGGGGTCACCAGTTCCGTTTTAGAGGCAAATGATCAAATACGACTTTGGTTTTCTGTGTTGCATGGTTAGTTGTCATCAGCCAAAAAGAACAAAACAGGGTGAGGAAAGTGGAGGTTTGAGTGGAAAACCGTACTGAGTTGGACATACTCTGTCATGGACATCCAGCTGCAGAACAGGAGGAGGAAGTGGGATGTATGGTATCAGGACAAAAAAACGGGCACAAGAGAACAGATTTATGCCTGTGTTGGTAGGACAGGAAGATCACTGATACTAGGTAGTAAGAATGTCAAGGAGGACAACTTGTGCATCAAGAGAGGGAACATATTCACACTGCCGGGCATCGCCATGGTTCGAAACTTTCTCCTACTCAGGAATATGGGAAGAAGTGAGTCTCCATCTGTCTGTTTTCGTTACCCATCTTCCTGCCACTTTCTCCAGGCCAGCCCTAACGTACATGGAGGCCACCCTTCCAGACTCCAGGGTCTGAGTGTCAGCTGTGTGGGTCTGGTTCTGGTGTTAGCTGTGCCTAACCAACCCGGGTTGCTAGTTTATGTCTTTGTATTTAGGCCTGGTTGAATCAGTATTTTTTGAGATAAGTTCTTCTGTAAGTACTCCATGTGCTGGGTTTCCTTAAAACATTCAGAATGTAGTAAGCATTTACTGGTAAATGGAGATGGGAACGCTTGAGTAGCAATGTGAATGTAGTTAAAGCCCTACCAGTTTAATCTTTTTCAGTCTTCACTGTTTATCACTACATTTTTAAGGTAATGAATTTTGCTGTTTATTTTTAAATAGGTATGATGATGCTATACAGCTGTATGATCGAATTTTGCAGGAAGATCCAACTAACACTGTAAGTTTGTAGATTGTTGTGGAAATGATCTAAGTTTAATTTAAAAGATGGAATCAACTCCCTGAGAAAATGATGCAAAGATACATATATAACTAGGCTTCATGCTCTTAGCATCAGTAGCTCATGATGGGCCATGTTATATTTTATATAAATGTAAGACTCCCCAGTAAAATTTAACTTCTGTCTTACTAGAAAAGAAGTTAGTTGAAATTAAAAAAGAAAAGACTGTGTGCTTGCATAAAACCCCAGAATAGCTTAGTGTTTTCACAGTGCTTTGAAAGTTAAGAAATACTAACTTTCCAGTTTGTGTGGTTACTCTTTTGTTATCTTAATGAAAAAGAGTTAAAATTAGAAAATTTTTGAGATTTTCTAATCTTAACTATCCTAATAGCTTGCCATCTCTTAGTTCGATAAGACTCATAAAACATACCTTTTGACCTTTCCTGAAGAACTTCTCATGTACTTATTACACTTACAGCTCTTTACCCTGTTTCACTTTCCACTTAGCCATATATTGTACTGAGAAAAGTGAAATTAAGTTTCTGAAAGGAGTTTTTGAGTTTCATGTATTTTTCTCATATTAGCTTTATATTACTAACCAGTAATTTTCCTGGAATTGGGAGAACATTTTACTTATGTTTTAGAAGTTGAGGATTTTTTTTTTTTTTTTTGGCGGTACTGGGGATCAAACTCAGGACCCTGCGCTTGCTAGGCAGGCGCTTATTCCACTGAGCTATATCCCCAGCCCAGTTGATATTTTTAGTGAAGTATTTCACTTCAAGATACAAGATGATATATAATTGAATGTCGTTCCATCCTTGTGGTACCTTCCACAGTTTATGAATTTTCGTGACTGTTAAGACTGGCTAAAGGAGAAATCAGATTGATTTCTCTCATGGAATATATGTGAGGTAGTGGTAATTAAATCCTTTAGTGGTTAGGTAAACATTTTTGAGTAAGATAAATAAATAATTTGCCAAATGTATTATTCTTTTGTCAGATATTATCTAATCCTTGCTCAGTCTTCTTTCTTTCTGTAAACGTCAATAGTATTTTTTGTGAGCCACCAAAATATTTATGTTCCTGAGTAAGGATACCAGTTCTGTTCCTGACCCTTTGAGAGCGCTTGGCTTGGCTTGAGGGAGAAAACAAAGCTCCATGGCGTTAGACCCGATGAAGCACAGTGGAAGACGCCATGTTAACAGTGAACAGCTCGGGCCTTGCTGAAGATATCATTGTCCCTGTCCCCGGGTTGCCTGCAGGCACATGAGGCTGTCGTACTTGCAGTGGGCCTCTGTATGTCCAGGTGTCCAGGGTAGGAAGGAATGTCATTCCAGCTCTGACTGGCTCTCCTTTCTCTTCACACGTGGATGTCATCCTGTCAGATGCGTGCTGAGCTTGCAGCCTGCTTGCTGCTGGAGTGGAAGGACCGATGTATACCGTCTGGCCTTTGCCTTGGGGAGGTGGTGCGATGTCACTAACACGTTGTGGGCCTGCAAAGGTTTATGCAGTTCTGATTCTTTGGTGATCGCTGCAGGAGGCCCTGAAGAGCGAATATGGCTTAAAGGAAACAGATGGTGGAGGAGCATCAGGCTCCAAGTGAAGAGCTGACGCTCAGCCTTAGCTTGAGGGGGAAGTGAGGGCAGAGGGGTTCCCAGAAGAAGTGGTACGATGGGATGCCTACGCCCCTTAGTTTTTAACAGTTATGTGAGGTAGTATTTGGAAAAATAATGCATACTCTGTTAAAGATTACAGATAAAACAAACTGATTTGTGGTTAAAAAAAAAAAAAGGTTTTTTACCCCTGAGCTCTGACCATCTTTACCTTAGTCAAGTATTACTACATTTTTTTATATTTTTTGAGAGTTTCTTTCCCCACACATAAGCTGTTGTGTGTGTTTGTGTTTCTGTCACCGTCTTGGCAGGGAGAGCTGTTAGAAATGCACGAGGTGGCGGCCTCCACTGACGGTGTGTCTTAGATCTAGATCATGCACGGCAGCTTGGCCTTTGCCCCAGCCTGTGGAGAAGCCGCATGGCATTGTGTTGTGCTCCTGGCCCTGCAGCTCTGTCCGGGTGGTGTACAACTCCCTGAGTCCCCTCTGTGAGCCGCCTCCTCTCAGAAACAAGTGCTGTTGCATGGGTGTCCTCTGTGGGGTGTGTACTTACAAGTGGAATATCTGGGTCTGGAGGGCCAAGCATTTTAAATTTTGATAAATATTACCACACATTGCTCTCCAAAAAGGCCTTTGGCTTGCCTGTACTACTCAGTATGGTGTATGAGAGCACCTCTTTCCCTGAATCCTCCCACGTGGTACAGTATCAGCTTCTCAATTTTAATTCATGCCAGTCTAATTGGTAAAAAATGTTATCTTGTTATAATTTGCATTATGAGTACTATTGAACATTTCTAATATGCTCCAAAAGCTGTTTGCATTTCTACTTTTGAATTGCTTCCTTTTACATCTTTTTCAAGTAAAATTCTGTATCTGTTCTGAGGTCGTGTGCTGAGCCTAGCTGGCCTCCCCTCGCCCTGACTTTCTCTTGCAGAGGCGCCTCGCAGCAGGAGGCCCACACCTGTGACCACCTGGGACGTGCACTTCTGAGCTTTTATCTTTGTTCTTAAATGTAGAGAAGGAAGCTGAGTTTCCGCATGAGATATTTTTAGAGATACCCTGTCAGCAGTGCAGGACGTAATGTGAGGAGGTGAAAAGAAGTTCATAATTTGGAGCCTTTTCTGTTTTACGACAAGGGTTATGGGGACCCAAGACTGGGATGAGTGGCACTGTGGGGGTGGGGTGTGAATGAAAGTATACTTTGTCATAATAATACGTAATCCAAACCTAGCTGTGAGTATGAGAAGAGGGCCTCTTGAGTGTGAAAATTATAGTCACTAAACTGTCAAAAACAAGTCCTGCTCTAGGCTCCCTCTGAACTTCTACTTCTTTTCAACCCCAATGCCAGTCAGTTTGTTTTGCTTTCCTGCTTGTTGAACTAGAGGTGCCTTTCATCTTTTGAATGCTTTTTGAGAAAAAAATCGTGCGTGTTACATGGAGCGATGCTTATTATAGACCTTCAGTGAAAGCATGTTGCACAGCTGTGTTCAAAAAGAGTTGATAATTTCTGTCTTGCTGACTTCATATCTCAGAAAGATTGGATTTTGCCGAGTTAACTTTCTATTACGATAAATCCAATATTTAACGTCTTAGTTTGTGTGGATGTGAGCGGCTCTGTGCGAAGAGTGAATGCTTTAAAAATACCACTTTTTCTAGACAGAAGCGGAGCCCTGCTGCCTTCACTTTGCTGAGCACCTGTCCACTGCTTTTTGGGTTCTGTAGTCTACAGTGGGGTGGAGGTTTCGGTCGTGTTTTGCAGGGAGACCTCAATCCTCAGTCCTTCAGTCCTTTCTAGGGAGGACTGAGGATTGAAAGGACTTCTGTCCTTTCTCTTTATTTTTAAATGCGTTACATTACCTTTCAGGGAGTATTGCTGACTAGCCTAGTTTTATGTAGTGTGGAAGAAACAGCCATTAGGCGAAGATTATTTGTGGTCTGTGAAAGCTTGAGACAAGTTACATAGGCCCTTGTTGATTGCTTTGAACGGATGTGTATATTTGTTTGGAAGACTTGACTTTCAAGTTCTAGTCTGCCCCCTTCTGCAAGCAGTGTGTTATTTAAACTTAGTCTCTGAGTAGACCGCCCTGGCCTTTGTCACAGTGTGTGAAGGCAAACAACTTGTCTGTCTTTTCACATCTCCTGAGCAGCATTTCTCATAGAATGTTTTGCTAGGGAAGCTGTAATAGGAGGAAATTGGTCTTTGTCAGAAACCTTTTTTGTATGTTCTGGGTAAGGTCCAAAAACCAAGAGAAGCCTTTGTGAACCATTTCCCCGTTTCTTGGTAATTATGGGGAACCCAGGGTTTTGTGTGGCTTTTGGGAGACGCTGTGTGAATAAGAAGCTGGCAGAAGGGAGTCGTGCCTTGTTCAGGAGCCTAGGACTGGCTGCTCAGACGAGGCCTTGGCCATTTGCAGAGTAAGAGGGTAGACTCACCCCTGCATTCTCCCTGCATCGCATCCCTCCTTCCTGCTCACATGGTGAGAGAGAATGACAGAGGACTGAGCCTCTAGTGCCGCTGCGTGTGTGTGTGTGTGCGTGTGCGCGCGTGCGTGTGTGTGCGCGCGTGTGTGTGTGCGTGTGTGCGTGTGTGTGCGTGCATTACCATTTCCATGGCCAGTGTTGCTATTTTATGTATAACACGTATGTTCTGTGTTGATTTTAGAATTTAGACACTTTAAACAGCAAGACTTAAGATTTTAAGTGTCTTTTATAGTAATTCTATATCAAGTACTTTCTAAGGTTTCATATTTTATAATGGACATTTTAATTCATATATTGAAACAATATGCTGTTATGCAGAAGGCTTAAGTTAAAACCACTCATAAAATACAGAAGGTTTCATTTTTAAGATTTGAATTAACTTTTGAAAAGAGTGATCCAAACAAAAAAATTCACAGAAATTCAGAATATCCTTACAGATTACAATAAAAAAAATAGAAGAAATGCAGAATGAAAGTTCGTAGATATTTCAGACTTTATTTAGTCCAGTCTCCTTCATTGTTAGCCGCCAGCTCCCAGAACACTTTCTTCCTGTTCTGCCTGGCTGCTCCTGGTTGCTGGCCCGTCGTAGGCTCTTTATCCTGGAGTTTCCTCAGTGCTCTCCAGTACTAACTGTGCTCAGAGCTTCCGCAGGTTTGATCTCCCGGGCTCGCTCAGGTGCCTTACCCTGGACCTGTGGGCTCGTCAGGTTTTCTTCCCTCTGTGCTGCAGGGTTGATTCTCCCAGGGTTGTGAGCCACAGCACTAAAAGCGGGGCTTAGTGACTGAAGGCCTCATGCGCTGATATCCTGTACCTTAAATAATTTATTTAGTGATCTTTGGCTGTTTCAGGCAGGAGGTAAATCATGTCCCTGTCACTCCCATTTTTTTTTTTCTCATTAAACTTTGCTTTAATGGGTTTCAGAATTCTGTGACAGATTTTTGGTCACATTATTTCCTTTAAAATCTTGATTTTAAAAACTGATGACTTAAAACTGCTACACACACACACACACACACGCACGCACACACGCACACACACGCACACACGAGCACACACGCCCACAGAGCATTGTCCTTTCCTTCTTTGTGACTCATTTTGCTCATTAACCAGTCTTTCTCTATGAGATGGTCTGAGACTGGCCTTTCGCCTCTGATTCAGGCTGGAGTGACAGTGGCAGGTGTGGGGGTTAAGATTCCTTTAGCGGTCTGAGCTTCTGGGCAGACTTGCCAACTCCAGCAGCTTCCTTGTATGCTGCTTTGATGACAGCACAGCAGCTCTGTGTGATACTGAGAATACCACGACAGCCCAGAGGAGGAGAGGCAGAGAACCTCTTGATGGACACAGGCTCACCTGGAGCCCTGTGGCGGGGGCAGCATCTCCAGATTTCATGAATATGGGGCCCTCTTGCAGCTTTTCGCTATACCTGCAATCAGTGTTTTATTTCAGCTCAGCTGTGCGACAGTCAGCTCCTAGCCAGGACCAAGCTGGCCGGGAGGGCTCAGGGTCATCTCCTGAGCAGGGAGACAGCTGCTTCCATCGCTGGGTCATTTTTGCTGTCACCAGCAATGTAGCCACAATGAACGTCTTTGACAGACACGTTCTTGGCATTGAAGCCCACATTGTCCCCAGGAAGAGCTTCGCTGGAAACTTCATGGTGCGTTTCAGCAGGCTTGACTTTAGCTGTGAACCCGCTGGAGTGGAGGTGGCCGCCATGCCAGGGTTGAGAACACCATCTCCATGTGGCCCTTAGGGAGGACAGCAGTACCCTATCTCTGTAGGCACCGTGGACAGGCAGCCACAGAGGCTTGCCAGTCGGGCAGATGGGCGGAAGGACGTGACCCAGAGCTCCCAGTGAAGCGGCTCCTCTTACTGTGGACTTGGCCTAGCCCCAGTCTCCTAAAATGAGTTATGGCGAAGGGTTAAATAAAACGGACAAGTGGTATGGTTTTGGGGGGCGTCCAGGAAGGTCAGAACTCTCTGGGAATAGAGGCAAGGGCTGCTGGATCACTGCGTTTACTGGGTTTTCACAAATTTGGGGTACAGGAAGAGGTGAGCACATCAGAAGCAAAAGCCTGTTAAAAAGGACCAGGGCCCTGAGAAACAAAGGTAGTAAATTTTGCCAACTAAGAGGTCTGTTTGGTCTCTGAGGTTGGCAGCTTTATTGCTCTGGAATGGGGAGTGGGTGTCAGCAGCCCATATCCTCTGCTGCCTCAGCTGTGGTGTGATCTTGACTTCAGAGCACTGGGAGTATAAGCTTTTCCAGCACAGTCAGAGGTCCCTTCGTGCTCGGCAGTTTAACCCTTACAGGGCCTGGCCTCTGACTTCCACTGGTGTTGCCATCTTTACAAGCGATTGTCCATCCCTCGAACCAAGGCATGTTAGCACTTGGCTGCAGTGTGTTGTCACCATTCCAAGCAGAAACTGGCACAAAAGCCACCGTGTCAGGGTTGTGGCTGATTTCCGTAATGTTGCTGCTGACTTCCTTAACTACTTCCTCCCGTCTGTTATGGCTGTACGGTGGCCCTGTGGAGTCCATTTTGTTAACATCAACGATTTGTTTCATACTAGTGTGTAAGCCAGAAAGACACGCTCATGGGTCTGTCCATCCTTGGAGATACCAGCTAGAATTCACCAGTACCAGCAGCAACAATCAGGGCCGCATAGTTAGCCTGAGATGCGCCTGCAACCGTGTTTGTGATACACTTCTCTGTGTCCCGTGGCGTCAGTGGAAGCCACATAACAGTCGCTGGTCTCAGGTTTCTGCAGGTAGATAGCTGTGGTGATGCTGCGCTTACACCCAGCTTTCAGTTTGTCCCAGGCGCGGGTATGCCTGGAGGAGCCCCGCCCCATCCCAGCAGCCTCCTCCTCAGGTTTCCGGTGGCGCTTCTGTTCATGCTGCCACCTTCGTAGGTCAGATGGCTGGTCGTGGGGGCTGCCCAGATCCTCCTGTCCAGTGATGACATTACTGATGTGAGTCCTTTTGTTCCTGTGTTGGCTTTGGTTTGTTCAGTGCTGGTTTGCCTGACACGTGTGCTTTCTCGTGGCAAACCCATTGTAAAAAAGCCCGCCTGTCACGTGTGGTGGCACACGTCTGTAATCCCAGCACTCGGGAGGCTGAGGCAGGAGGCAGGAGGATCATTGCAAGTTCGAGACCAGCCAGGGCGACTGTGAGCTCAAGGCCAGCCGGAACTGCGTAGCAAGACCCTGCCTCAAAAAGACAAAACAAACAAACTTAGGAAAAGCCCCATCACTTCATTTTGGCCAAAGAGGAGGTCTCTGCTTAATGCTGGTTTCAAACAATCAAGAAGCTGAGTATGGTGTGCACACCTGTGATCCCAGCACTCTGGGAGGCTGAGGCAGGAAGATTACAAGTTCAAGCCCAGCCTGGCCAATTTAGCTACTTAGTGAGACCCTGTCTTAAAATAAAAAGACATAAATAAAAAAGGCTGGAGATGTAGCTCCGTGTGAAGGTCCTGAGTTCACTTCCTGGTACCACCAAATCAGTCAGTCAGTCAAGCCTGATAGAGATTGGTTCTTAGGCCAGAATGTACTTTTATTTTTAAAGAAATTGTTTGGGAAGGGTTGTTGTTTAGTAAAAAATTCATGACTTAGAAAAATATGTCTTCATCCAAATGGCAGTGATTACCAAGTAGGTTTTTAAGTCCTATATGTGTTCTCACTGGGAAGACTGTATAGCTTAAATAGTTACCAGTAAGAAGTTATCTTTAAACTTTAGAATATTAAGAGATAAAATACTGTATCGTAGGTGTTATATGATCAAGCAGTGTAATAATGCTCATGTGGTGGAGTTGTGAGGTCACACTTCCCTCTCAGTTAATAAAGCCTTGTATTTAAATCTTTTTTTGTATCTCACTAAAGTATATTCGGTAGAAAAACCCTTAGTTTGTAAATTTGGCTATTACAAAGTAAATCTTAAATTTCTGTTTTTGCCTTTTTCTTACAAAGTTAAGATACTCTGCTCACCATAAGTAGACATCATTTGACGTAACAGTAATGAACTGTTTAGGGGGAGCATTTCAGTCTTCTTGCAAGGTAAACAGGGGGATCTAGGGTAGGAATCCGAAGTTCCAGATGCTGACTCTCCTCAGTGCATCCCAGTCATTCATTTACACCTTTCTTGCCTGGCATTTGCTTAAGGACTGTTTGTCCGCAGTCCTGGAGCATGGTGTTGTGCAGCCTGTGTCCTGCAGAAGGTCTGGATGTAACTGGGGCTGAGTTCCCAGGCCCCTTGCAGGCCTGGGCCAGAACTGGGAAGCAGGTGATCCTGGTGCACCTCCTGCACGTCACACAGGACTTGGTGCTGACTGCTCCCGGGTTCCCAGCTGCGGCCCCTCCTGGGCTGTGGCTGTGTTAGTTGTCGTTTGTGTTTGTTCTCTGGCTTTTTGCTTGACTTGAGGTGTTTGAATACAGTGTTTTCACAAGTTTCCCCTGCGTTCCTATAGTGCTGTGTATTAGGTACTGCAAATTCCATAACGACTGGGGCAAAATACAAATAGTTAAACGTAGCCAAATGTGCGAGTCCTTTACAGGCCTCGTGGCCTAGCACACAAACAGTACGCATAAACTAAAGGTCAGGGGAAAAGTCGGTAACCTTGCTTAACCTGCCATGTGCCTGCTGCTTGCTTGGTCCCTGTGTGTTGACCCTGGATGGCCAGGGCTGGGATTCTATTGCTTGTCTTCCTTTTCCTCCGTGCTGGAGACTGAGCACAGGTTAGGCAGATGCTCGCACAGGATAGGAAATGCTCCCGGGTCCGTAACAAGTTCTCCTTTTGAGGTGGGGCCTCATAACCGCCCTCAGGCCGGAGCCAGCACAGCCGGCAGGCTGCTGCCCTCTTCATCACAAAGCCTGGATGCCTTCGTTTCCGCGCTGCCTGTGAAAGACATGGTGTTGTGAAGAATAAAAGGAATAAACTATGTTTCAGATGATTCGGGATTCATGAGATCAGCTGTTACATCTCCCAGAAGACATCAGTTTCTTGCTTATAAAATATTCCTCTTATTTCAAGAAAGACTTGAGAAAGTTTCATTGTTTTTGGCACTGGCGATTGATTCCACTGAGCTACAGCCATAGCCCTTTTCTTACGTGTTATTTTGAGATAGATTCTCACTAAGTTGCCCGGTCTGGGCTTGAGCTTTGATCCTCTTGCCTCAGCCTTCCCGAGTGCTGAGATCAGAGAACTGCGCCCCTTCTCCCGGCTATGGTTCTCACTTCAAGTCATATTCTTCCTGATGGTGTTAAGATTTCAGAGCTTCAACTTTTACTTAACTTACAGATTCTTGAAACTTTCTGAACTTTACATTCATTGTGGTGCTTCTGTTGTTGTATATAATAAAATTATCCCAAAAACACTTGCATGAGCCTGAGTGGTGGGCTTTGCTCTTGGCCTTTGGCCTCAACCTTGGAATTGAGACACGTACACCTTACGGTGTGTTGTTTATCACCAAAATATCACCAGCATTATGAACAGTGTTCTTGGCCTTGTTGGTTTCATGGTTTCGGAGCTAAATCTCTAAGCTGCCACCAAGAGATGTGTGGCTCCCGCCCCTCCAGAGAGGCTCTGGCCTCTGCTTCTCCTCTCTGCATGACAGAAAGCAACAGGAAGCTGCTCCAAGTCACAGTCCTCCGTGGCTCCCGTGGTGCCTGTCCTTCCACGTCTGAGGCAGACGGGCCAAGGCGGTGTGCAGGGCTCACGCGTGCGCCTCCGGCCCTGTGCTTGTGCCCCTTCTAGTGTGCGCTGCCACCCTGGTCTCCCGCTCTACTGCCGCTGTCCTGCTCTTCGCGGCGTCTGTGTCTCAGCATAGGCGGTGCATCAGGAGCCTCTGCTCACTGCGTGTCCTTCGCGTGCTCTGCTGCAGCTGGTAGGCGGTCTCCTCGGTGGTGACACCCTGGACAGCTTCGTCATGGTGTGCAGCACCTCTCGTGCTCTGCTCAACATGTGTTTTCCCGAGACCGCACTCCTACAAGAAATTGTGTCTTTTATCTTTGTATTTTCGTTGTCCAGCACAGTGACTGACAAATGATAGATGTCTAGTACATATTTGGATACATAAATGAATGGCATGGATTTTTATGTCAACCATGTTTTAAGCTTTAAAATGCAAATTTTAAGAATTTGTTTATTGTAAAATACTGCTTTCAAGATGTGTTTTTTTCATTTGAAAGACATAGGTAGATCTTATTCTTAAATCATGAAAAGTTCATAGGAGCTGCTTTTGTGTGATTATATATCCAGTGGCCTTGGTAAGATTCTTTACTTTTTGCAAGCTTCGCTGGTCCGCTGGCTCTCAAGATACAGATCTTGAGAATCAGGCAGTAGAAAGGACTTTAGGTGGATAAAGATTAGGGTTCCCTGCTGGCTTGTAATCATCAGAATCTGGATGCTTATTTGTTTGGATGAAGCGATGCGTATATTGTATGCATTAAAAGTGAAGCATACGTGACAGTTGGGAGTGTTGAATTCCCCAGTGGGATGTCGTGGAGTGTGTTTATAAACTCTCACTAAGCAGGCATTCTACAATGGGATTTCAGTGGCATTGAGATAATAATTTGCACAGTCAGATTACCTCCCTTACAAAAACTCAGGCAATCGTGTGAGCTAATCCTTTATTAATGTCAACCCGTAGGCTGCAAGAAAGCGGAAGATTGCTATTCGTAAAGCCCAGGGGAAGAATGTGGAGGCCATTCGGGAGCTGAATGAGTATCTGGAGCAGTGAGTGTTTACAAGGAGATTGTGTTTTGTCATTCTAATACATCTTTTTAATTAAAATGGAATTTGCATTTAATTTTCCTGCTTGTCTCCATGCTGTTCACTTACGGAATCTGCACACTTACTTTGTTCTCCTTCCGCCTTCCAGGTTTGTTGGTGACCAGGAAGCCTGGCATGAACTCGCAGAACTCTATATCAACGAGCACGAGTAAGTTGTTAGACACACAGGAAACTGCAGAGTGCAGTTGCTTCAGTAGAAAATGAGAAAACAGTGGTTTCCAGAGTATGAAGAAGGTGTGCATCACCTGTCATTTTAAATGAGAAACGGAATAAAGCAACAAGTGAAAGAAGCCAATAATCTGCCAGTCATAATATATGGATGGCTTTAGCTCGGTCGTTTGGGCTTTGCTAAATTGTTTTCCTTTGGGAAAAAAGTTTTTCTTTCAAATACAGGTGGCATTCTTTAGAATTTGAAAGACCTGCATTTGTTAAGCTAAGGTTATTTTTGATGATTCAAAATAGTGAATTTTTAGAGTTTAGTTGCTCTTATACACAAAGAGTATTGTATTCCCTGCTGTTTAAAAATTCTGTCAATTGTATGCATTTATTAGCCTTAGTACCAAGAGAATCAGCCCTTCCAGAGTAGAGGCGTTCTGTTGCCTGGGTTAAAAACCAAGAATAATGAAGAATGTTGAATGGTCTAGGAACTTGCTTATTGGATATTTAATGTTTTTGTTGGCTTCTTATTGCTGTAGTGACAGGAGGAAATCCCAGTGTGAGAGGATTAGTGCAGAGTCTTAGTGCACGTTTTCTAATATCACAGCATTAGCGCGAGCCTCCACCCAGAGGCACAGTGTTTTCTTTTCTCCCGTAGTTCTTCTGATTCTGAGGTCTATCACATTGTTTCTTTCCCTCTTTTTGAAAGACTAGAATTAGATTCTCATGCGTGTTTTCTTTTTTTGCATGAATAGTTAACCTTGTTCTCATGCTACAAATAGCTGACACAGGAAATAAAATAGGATAAAGATATTTTTGTGTTGCCCTTGACCGAGTCTTTGTGTGTGTGTGTGTGTGTGTGTGTGTGTGTGTTGGTATAACGTGAAATAAAAAACATTGAGGAAGGTATTTCCACAGTTTTAATAAAAGTTGAAGGAAGATGAAAGTACTAGCTGTAATACAATGAAATGTGTGCTATATTCTGGGAACCATTCTGAATTCTCTGTCATATTGGGGCTGGCAGAGTCTCTGCTCAGGAAGCTGTGTGCTGTGTTTCTTGTGGATGTGTGCCTGCTTGTATGAGTACACACACTCATTCTCTTATGCATGTGAGACAGTATATAGTCTATATTTAAATAGCATGAGACAATTTTCAGAGTGTAGTAAAAGAAATCAGTATAACTTTTGTTCCTTAAAGTGTCAGCCATTTAAGAATTTGTTTTTTAAGATTTTGTAACTAAGAGCATTTTAAAATATTTCAGATAATCAAGGATACTTTTAAGTTAAAGAAATGCAAAAAAAAAAAAAAAAAGAAATGCACAAGGTAGAAAATTTGAAAACTCCAGTAGAATATAAAGACCGAGTCAAAAGTTGTTCCTAATTCCATTACCCTCCATTAACCAGAGTCCTCTTGCATGTGTTACCTGCTTTATGCTCTGGCCAAACCATGCAGTTCTCAACCCACTTAACTGGCTAGGAATATGTATCCTTAGCCTGAATGGAAAATTTTGGCATCATCTTAGTTAAAAGAACACATTTACAAGACACTGTTATGTAATAAAGTTGGATATTTGTGGTGCAGACAACTTTCCCTTTAAAGTGCCAAGTATCAGATAGGTCACCATCTGTTCAGCCATGGGCCTGGTCACCTACTGAGTGCCCGCTGCACGTGGAGAAGCAGTGCTGAGTTGTGCACGATGAAGTAGCAGGACACACAGCCATGATCTTAGGTGCACACGTGAGAGCCTGTGTGGAATGAGGTGGGATGCAGAGTCCTTGGCATCTGCGCCCCACGCTGTCTGGCACTGGTGACAGCGGCACTCTGGGCCCGACAGCTTTTTACTGTGCCAGACTGGGTCCAGGCAACGTGTGGAACAGTTCAAGGGTGCAGAGTCTGGAGGGCCCAGCTCGAGGTTCACTTATGGCTCTGCCTCAGGAGTCTCTCCGTGAAATAGCGGTAATAACTTTCTACCTTTTGGGTGGGAAAGAATGAGTTAACACACTAAATGTACATCAAAGAGTATGCATGATGTAAAATCAGACATAAAATCTTCATAAAGGTTAGCTATTGTTAATCACGGCACCCGAGTGAGCCTGGAGTGTGTGCACCTGTGAAAGTGAGTGCCTTGGGCACTGTTGTGAAGTAGGGGCCTTTACATTAGGGCAACAGATGCAAAAAATAACTCGGTGGCCTTCCAGGTACCCGATGCCCCACATCGTTGCTCCCACGCACCTGTGTCTGCACCTGTCCCAGAACCTGAGGGTCAAGGGCCCTGCACCTGGGGACACATTCAGGGGACGTGTAGTCACAGCTGTCTCCAGAGCCCTTTCTACTGGTTCTGTCCATGGTTTCAGTGGAGTTCTTGTCTCACCGCTGCGTGGTTCAGTGTCGCTGGAGGGAAAATCAGAATTAACTCCAGCTGTTACTCAGATAATTTTATTATCCACTATTTGACCAAAAAGTAACAAGAAGTCTTTGTAATAGGATGTTTTAGTAAATAGATGTCTGTGAAGGGTTTTAGCAGTTAGAGAATACTTGATAAAATATGTTTCCTCCTTTCTGAACATTTTATTAGATAATCAGAGGACTTACAGGAGCTTTTCTATGTGTAGTTTTAAAATGTAATATCTGTTGATTGCTCGTAGACTGCTGTAAGATTTAGACATACCTGTTTATTCATTCCACTAAACATCTTGATGTTACTGGTATATATGGATTCAGGATAAGATCTTTATTGTAAGCTATTTAAATTTGTTTTGGTAATAAAATATCTAACATCACTAAATTGTTTTGAAATTATTTAAGGCATATCAGAGATAAAATTTATGACTTTTAAAATTACTGCTGTGGTTGTTTCAGTTATGCAAAAGCAGCCTTCTGCCTGGAGGAGCTAATGATGACAAATCCCCACAACCACCTGTACAGCCAGCAGTACGCAGAGGTGAGTGTGTGTTCACACGTGGCAGGATCCCCACGGCCACCTGCGCTGCGGGCAGTACGTGGGGGTGAGTGTGTGTTCATGCACATGCAACGCATATGGGGTTTCAGTTTTGCTGTTGTTGGGAATTATTATGGTGCTAAGAATATTTTCATGTTAGGCAAGTTTATAAATATTTGAAATATGCGGTGAATGTTGACTTGTGGGAATGTTTGAAATTTTTAATATTGCATCAGCAATACTTTGCAATTAAAAATCGTACTTAAGCAGAAATGCTTTGTATTTTTATATAGTACTGGAATGCTCTTTTCTTTCCTAACTGTAAGTTAATTATACCACAGTTGTTAACAATTGCTTCTAAGACACTGGGATTTTGCTTTCTAAATCCAAATTCTAAGAAATTCATATTAATTCATATTACTGTGTACGAGTATGTGTATAGTTTTATTATTAAGAATATTGGTATAAATAGTATAAAAGGACAGTTATTACCATCATTTTTAAAGTACAGCTGTAAAAGGATAGTTCAGAGAAGTTTAGATTTGTGAATCTAGTTAACAGGAAATAGAACTTTATAAAGCATTTGCAAGGCAGTTTAATAAGAAATTGTACTGACCTTTTTATTATAGCAGCATTTTTGTTTGAAAAACTACTCCATGATTTTAATTGTCATAGGGTAGAATAGCTTTGTGGGGGAGGTTGTATTTTAATTTTTAGGTGGGTTTCATAACCTTAAGGTGAATTCTTTTAACATCTTGCCTGTATTTATAGAATATCTGTTTCAGTTACTTAATGCCTGTGGTATGATGAGACATGCTATATTTCAGAGTAGTAAAATAAACAGATTTCAGCACTCTGCAACTTCTAACAGGTTAAATATACCCAAGGTGGACTTGAAAACCTCGAACTTTCAAGGAAGTATTTTGCACAGGCATTGAAACTGAACAACAGGAACATGAGAGCTTTGTTTGGGCTTTACATGGTGAGTTGAGGTGCACGCTTAATGTTATGTTACAAAGTCTGTCATTCACAGTCCAGTTAGCTGTCCTTTCTAGTCATCCCTTGCTTGTTTTTTAAGTTTTTGATGAACATATGATTTGAATTAATTCTGAGCAGTAGTCAACAAGGCAGTTCTGCTTTTAAATGTTAATACCTCCTAGTTGTTAGACGTTCAATTGTGAGGTGGCTTATTGAGTTGAAATCGCCACATAGGAAATTAAATAATAATAAATAATAATAAATAATTACTTAAATTGTTATGATGTTCTTGGTTCTATGCCCAACTATATTGTATTTTTTACCTGGTTATACTTGTATGAGATATTTTTAAACTATACCAATAAACAATATTAGAAAATAAAATTCCTGGTATGTCTAATTAAAACATTTCTTCTGGCGTAGAAAACAGTTTGATAATAGTTTGTGGAAGTGTGTAGTGTTTGTGTGCTGTTCAGCACTCAGAGGACAGCGTCAGCGAACACTGCAGGCAGAGGAGCTGCTGGGCTCCCCAAGTAGTGTCCAGTGGGCAGTGCACTCGGAAATGCCAGACACGGAAGCTTAGCGGTTGCTCAGTTCTTTGAAACAATGATTTATGGTAGTCTTCGCACAGATTTTTTAAAGCAAGTATCCTCTTGGTGGAATTCAATGAAAAAGTAGTGATTAAAAAGGAGAATGAGAAAAAAGGTGAATGACATGTTTTTTAGAAAAGAAAAGCAGATATAGTTAGAGTACAGTTGAAAGGAATTAAAAATTTATCTGGATTTTTTTTTTGAGACAGGATCTCACTATGCAGTTCAGGGGCCGGCCTCAAACTCACTGTGATCCTCCTGGCTCAGTCTCTTTAGTGCTGGGATTGCAGTCATATGCCACCATACCTGGCATTTACGTCAGTTACACCGAAACCATGTATAGTGGAGATACAGTATAGGTAGCAGTGTGTTTCTACCAAATACAGTGTCCTTTTGGAATTTATGATGATAAATTGTTACAAATAAGCACTTGTACGTAGCAGATTCTGTGCCAGGCGCTTTGCTGAGCTCTTTTTTTGTTTAAGTCCTTCAGTCCTCATCATCTGAGTGTTGCTCTTACTGCTCTTACTGTTGTTGCCTATTTTGAGTTAGCAGAGCTCATACATAGGCGTGATTCCTGTACTCTGGGCTCAGGGCTCCTGCAGACAGAGCTGGGGTTCTAGTCCAGGTTCTATACTGGAATCTTTCCTTTAATCACTGCATTTACTGAAGCTCACATTAAAACGTGATGTTAAAGATGCAGAGGAGTAAAATGTTGATGTTGGTGTGTGGATACCTCACTGGCAGAGAGGAGAAAGGTCAAAGAGCCTGTAGCAAGGACTAGGCATAAAGGGAAGGTTGAACTCTTCTGGGAACAGATCCTTTTAAGAGTAAGGCTAGACTTACACCTTTTTCTTCCTAGAAATAGAAGCATGTATTTAAAAATTGCCGTGTGATCTTTGAGGGTTTATAGATTTCATGGGCTCCAGGTTAAGAATTCTTCATCTAAACACTTTGTTACAAAGGGGAAAGCACATCAGGTTGTGATGACAGCTCTGTAGAGCACGGTCAGTGAGAAAAGAAGTGGACTGGGAACAGGAAAAGGGGTTTGCGGCAAAGACTCTACTAACTTGCTTAGGTCACGTCAAACCACTCCTATTGGACTGAGTTGTTTTTCATTTGTTAAAGAAGTCAAAATTATTTTTAAGATTCTTTTATTAATATCCAGTAATTCTGACTTTGGAAAGCTAATATAACAGGAACAAGAGATAACACTAGTAACACCCTGATGGTACAGTGCTTTTGGGTTATAAAGTGTGTATTATACTACATTTTAAAATTTAATTTTAGTTTTAAACACTAATTTCGTTCAAGTTTAAAGTTGTTGTGATGGTTTGCTAAATTCTTTGTTACCAACTCACTGCATCTGTAACTTTGACTAGAAAAAAGAATGTTTTTTCTCTTCTCTGTTTTTAGTCTGCGAGTCATATTGCGTCTAACCCAAAAGCAAGCGCAAAAATGAAGAAGGACAACATGAAGTATGCGAGTTGGGCAGCTAATCAGATCAACAGAGCGTACCAGGTCAGTTGGGTGAATTTGCTACTGTGTGGGTTAGTGTATTTCCTAATAAGCTACAGAGCTACTGTCTGTTGGTGGCCTTCTTTGCCTTTGGACTTTGATTATGCAGACATGTGCTAATTGTATAAAATTAATTTGCGTTTTTAGGAGTTTTTAATTATGATCTTAATGATGTAGGGAAAAGAAGCTCTCAACCTGCTAGATGTCCATTTCGAGTTTGTGTTCTCTAAAATTTAAGAATGAATTTTATGAACAACAGAGGGTAAGAGCAGAATATGTTTATTGGGGAAAGAAAGTTTCTGACCGAGAGACAGGAATCCCAAGCAAACTGGTTGCCAAGGACTCTGCTTTTTCTAGGGATTTTCGTAGAGCAAAACCATGAGGTGAGGCAGGTCCAAGGTGAGAAAAATGGGACATCAGAAGGTGGGCATGAGGTGGGACAAAACCATGGTCAACCAACAAGACCGTGAGCGTAATTGCTCAGGTAATACCGATTAAATGGAATCAAACCGGGAAGCAAGTCGCGGATCGGGGCTCTTCCTGGAGGAGGTGGGCCAGTGGCTCTTCCTGGCTTTCCCAGAGGGGGGCTAATCATGAGGCAGTTGGGGTTAGTGGGTTACTTTCACAGTAGAGTAGCCCTGGGGTGTGTGCTGTGAGAGAGAGACTTTGAAACAAGTATAATGGTTGTGTCACCTGGAGAAGTGTAGAAGCTTAACTGAGTCACTCAGCAGGGAGCAGGGTCCTTGCTTGTAAGTACGCTGAGCCTGTGCACAGAGATGGCCCGGGCGTACCCCCCGACCCCGGAGCAGGCAGCCTGCTTCTATATGAGGAGGAGAGAGGCTGGCTGCCGCGGTTGCTCTTGCTGCTCTTGCTGGCCTCTTCCCCTGTGAGCTGTTGCCCCTCAGCCGTGCAGCCCTGCTGATTACACTCCGCAAACTGAGCTAAGTAAACCTTCCCTTCCTTAAGTTTGGGCATTGGGTATTTTGTCTCAGCAATTAGAGAAAAGTAAATAAGACAGTAAGTCTTATATAATACAAAACTAATGGTAATTGTTTTTAAGGTATTTGTTAGAAACAACTAGCTACTCAAAATGCTTTACTTTGACAAAACAGGACTTTTAAATACAACTTTATTTTATAATACAGTACATACAAAAAGAACCGATGTCATAAGTAGGCATCTCAGCTAATAATACAAGGAAGATGCACCCCAGCCAGTAAATAAGCATGACCTCTTATGGGCCTTCCCTTTCCCTCTACCTGCTCTCAGGAGTCCTCACCTCCAGCCCCCTGGTTCTTGGAGCCAGGCGGGGCAGATTCACTTTGGCCTGGCCTGGTTCACTTGCTGCTAGGTCTGTTGAGATGGCTGTCAGATGTCTATAGTTGGTCTGCTTATTACAGTACTGCAGGCCATGGTGTGAAAGTATTGCAGGGCGGCCAGTGGTCAACAGGCAGCTGGACTGTTGTGCTTTGGTACTGTCCTGAATGTTGGTGCTCTGGCCTTTTTGTGCATCTGATCGAGGTGCACTTGTACTTCGAGGGGCACATGCAGTCCTGCGGCGGAAGCTCTGGGTCCTGGAGAGTGTGTGTTTCACTGTAGGAGAAAAGCACAATTTGCCAAGTTAATTGTCTGCCCCCTCCAGCGGTTGACACGCTTTCGTGTGATAGCCCAAACCCTGCCAGTCCGCATGGGTTCCCTGGGGGTGCTGGTGCTCACTTGTGTGCCCTGGTTCTGTCCCCAGGTCTTAAAAGTCTTAACACTTCACACGTTTTCTTGGCCATTTGAATCTCTGTCGTGGGAAGTCTTTTTCTTACTGGTGTGATTTTCGTTTTAGTTATACATGTAGCAGATGGCTCCTTGCTTTCATTCAAATGAGTTTGACTCCTAGAAGTTTTGAAGGTAAATGTGTTCAAATATATCAGTCATTTCCTTTCCGGTTTGTGCTTTTTTGTGTTCTGTTTAAGAAATCTTTCAGTACTTCATGGTCAAAAAGGTATTGCATTTCTTCAGAATTACTATTCTTTCACATTTCACACTTAAATCCACTGTGCATCGGAGGTAATTTTCATGCATGATATGAGGTGGGTCAGCTTCTCTCCTTGCTGTGGAAGCACGTTCTGAGTGGTGAAGGTCATGGAGTATAGGCCTCTGTCGTCTTGGTTCAGAATGTGGCTCTGGCGGTGCCGTATGAGATACATGAAATGGTATCTCTGGACCTAGCTTTTCTTCTTCAAGATGGACATAAAAGTATTCTGAGGAGTTCAAATGTGGTTGTCACTGACTCACAGCGGGGCGTATGTTTCCTTGTGTGTGTTACCCGCACTGTGCCCATTGCAGAACAGCCAGCGGTTATGGAGAGCTTGTTACCAGCAGGGCTTGAGCCCAGGGCCTCCCACTCGCCCAGCAAGCACCCTATCATGAGCTGCATTCCAGCGCTCCTGCTTTATAGATGAGGAATTAAAGCACAGAAAGACTCAGTAACTTTCCCAAGGTGGCCCAGCTGATTAATGACACTGTTTTCAAAACCAGAAAGGCCAACTCTTGAGCTGGTGCCCTTGGGGTGCAAAACCAGCCTGCGTGATGATGTCAGGGAGGAAGTGTCAGAGCATCAGTAGAGCTCCTTAAAGCCTCCTCAGCGGTTTTCTCTTGTAGGTCATCGATAGCCCATCCCTGCTTGTTTCTGTCCTCATTTCAGCTATAAAGCTCCCAGCAGCAGTTAAACCTCACCCTCATCTCTTTGGTGGTAGAAAACCCCCTTGATTAGATCCACAGGCAGACATGCCCTCCCTGCTACGAGATGCGCGGTCCCGCCAGGCCTGGGCCCAAGTCTCAGTACTGTGGATGGGCGCTCACAGAACCAGATGCTGTTCTTGGTACCCCCCGCGGTCCCCCCCCTCCTCGCCCCGCCCCCAGGGTAGGTAGGCCATCCTGTCAGTCCTCTGCGTGCAGTCCTGCACCTCTCCTTGCTCTGTCAGGAGCTTCTGCGGGCACCACTCGTGCTTCTCAGGCTCTAAGTGTTGCACAGTCGCCGCCGTGGCACCAGAGAGCACTGTGCACCTTACCGGGAGAGAGGGCGGGAGAGAGGGCGTTGAGGGGTTTTCTTGTCAGTTCCTCACAGAGTCTCCGACGCCACCCCAGAAGGTAACGCACCTCTCGTGGTCCTGTTAGATTTCAGTGCAGCAGCTTCCGGTGCTCCTTAATTGGGAATCTCCTCTTCCGTAAAGTTTAGTTTTACCTTGACACCAGTAACAGAGTTTAAATAAATTCCTTGGGCCTTTGAAGCCTTCCTATCCTTCGCTTTCTCTGCGGAGGCCCTGTGTATTCTGTGAATCGAAGCGCTCCGAGATTTCCCCATGGGCTCCTGCTGGCTCGCTTGCTCAGGGCTCTACCCGCGTGAGCAGCAGGCACCAGCTCTGTGGGGCGCCGCTGCTGCTCCGGCCAGGCCCATTCTCGTTTCCGCCGAAGCTGCCCGCCCGCCCGCGGCGGGTGTCTCGTGGAGAGGCTGTGCCTGTCTGTCTCTCCCGCCCAGGGCTGACTAGGGCTTGCTCTCCCGAGGTCTCGGGTTTCAAAGCAGCGGCAGGCCAGCTCCCGTCTGCTTGTGTCACGCTTTGCTGAAACATCACACAGTGAGCCCGGACCGGAGGCGCCTCGGGTGGGAAGAGGAAGCTGCGGCCCTGGGCTCTTCATTACACTGCTGCCCTAAAGGCCCACCCTTTGCTTCGTTCCGGGCCTTTTATCTCCTCCGGTGTGGCCCGGCGCACCTATCTCCAGCGCGCGCGCACCCTCCTTTCACCCCCTGGGCCGGACACAGTGCTCCTTCCTCTCAGGACGTCCCTCGCTCTTCCCGCTCTTCCCGTGCAGCCTCACTCCTCCCACGGCGGGCTAACGCACTTTTATCACCCAGAATTCTCTTCGCCGGCCCTAGAACTTCCCGTGAGTGAGATCATCGGCCGTGCACTCACTCTTTTGTGCCTGACTTTGTTTCTTAACGTTTAATCCTCTGGCATTCCATTTCATTTACCGTTACTTTGTCTGTCCATGTTATATTCCACAAATGGTGCAACACTGAGTTTTAGCCCTTTATACAATGAAGCCCAATTTCTACAATGGATGAATCATTGATCTCTGAATTTGATAAGCAAATTCTTATTGTTTAGTTGTTTTTGTGTTTTTATAGTGAATTTTCTTACAGACTGTGAAAAAGGATTTTACTCAAATAGAACTGTAGGAAAAGAAAAACAAAATTTGGGGGTGATGCTGAAAAGTATAACTTGCAAAGATTGACATTTTTATTATTAGATAAATCTCTGGGTTCTTACTGAGAACTGTGGGACTCTCAGTATTTGTTATTGTAGTGTTTTTCCAGATATTTATAAGTGAAGAAAAATAAGTTTTAAGAATTGCTTTTCTTTCTTTGCACTTAATGACACAGTATGGCTGCCACTTGTGTTTCAGTGAGGTCACTAGTTTAGTATGTTCAGAAGAGGCGTACACACTTAATGCTAACAAAAAGTTTAACGTGAACCTGCTGATGATAATCTTTCAAATAAATGTGTACTGATAAATTCATCTGTGCTGGTGACCCAGATGTTATTCATGATTGCAGAGGTGATTCTGTTACTTTTGGGAAATAGAATTAAATCAGGATTTGCAGAGAACTATTATTTCAGCTTAATCATTTAAATTGCCATATAATTCTGGAAGAGACAAAATAATTGCACATCGGGCAAAATTTGAAGTGATAGCTTCATTTTTCCAACTTTCTTTTATTCTGACACAAATAAGTTAGCTTCATTTATTCTAAATTGCAGTAGTTGTCAGTAGTGCTGACACTGTCTTAGGTGATTTTTAAAAATTTGCTAATTCATGAAAATAACACTTCCTATGATTATGTTTAAGTATAAACTGAGAAGTGCTATGTATTAAAATTTAGATGAGGATTTAACTTTACAAAATGTTGGAATTTTCTCTTTGCTGTTTAAAACATTTACGATAAATGTTGCTATATGGAGTTCTGTGTTGCATCCTCCCCCAGTGCACCAGAGTGTGTTGCTGAAATTGGTCCTTTAAGTGTCTGACCAGACCGTCCCATTGACTTGGGAAGGCAGTGGTAAAGCAAGGCTTTCTCTTCGAGATAAATCCTTGGAAAGTGAGTTTATCAACTAGATAACAGAATAAGCATACCTCACACCCTCAAATACATTTACCAAGGGAAATCATTTCTTTTAAAAACAGTGTTTTAAATGTGGTGCTGCTGTAACCATGTTCTGTGATTGTGACTCACTTTTTAACATTTCATTCTTTCAGTGGTGCAGGGTGAAAGGCAAAGCAATCTCAGTTTTTACAGGCTTTTCTCTCTTCCTGGCATTTGCCTTAAAAACCCCCTGTATTTGCTCTGTCAAATAGAGCTTCAGCCACAGAAGTTGATGTTAGGAAGTAGGGAAATTAAAACGTTAAGCTGCAGCTTTGGGGGTCAGAGGCCGGTCGCCGGCGCCCGAAGACAGGCGTCTGTGTTGTTACCTGCATTCGATCACTTCATCTTTCTGAACAGGTCAAGAGAAGTTTGCTAAACTGGAATTGGTTTCATTGCAGAGGAGAAGAGGCCCTCCATAAATCACGTACTAAGTACCTGAGACCGCACTGCTGTGTGAAAGCATCATCAGACACTTAGAATATGTTAATTGGACATTACTGCACGTTGCTAATACCACATTTTAATTAGTACTTTAGTCGAGGGTAAACAGGCACTACGCATGTAATAAACTTGCGCACTCACACAGGGAATGCTTATTTATCTGGTAATTGTGTTGTGTTAAGTTGGACTGATAAATGGCGGGGTTGCCTGGCAGGTGAGAAACCCATTTGGAAATCAGCAGGGGCTCTGGAGGTGTCATCTGTGCAGTAAATCAGGTTCCGTATGTGACAAGCCTGGTTTCACAAACTGATGGTACTTGGCGCACTATGTTTTGTTTTCTTACAAGTTAGTTTATTAAGTTTCAAGTTGCAGCTTAATAAACCACAAATGGGTATTTGAAAGCATTTTACGTGATCTTAATATGTAGTACAGAGCAACAATACCATACCATTTAACTAGTAAATGCAGTTAAAAATAAGACCTACTTTAAATAATTTTTGAGAATACTTGTAACCTTAAAATGTTTAATAAAATGTACTTTTAGTTATATATTATCTTCGTTTGAAATTCTGAAAAATCTGTTTAGAAAGGGGACCAGTAGAAATAAGCCCTATTCCTACATCGATGTATACATACTAAATTCCGTTTTGAACTGTGTACTTCTATTTCGTAAATGTTTTGGCATCTGAGACTAGCTTTAGAGTCAATTTGATGTTATAAGCTACCATATTACTTAAACATTCAGGCTGGTGAAAAGTACATTGAGTTATTTTTACACTTCAGCTAAGAGAAACCTACTGAAGAATGTACTTGACTTGATACTAGTGCTGAAATACTTAATATTAACTTTATTCAGCAATATGGAAGTAAGGTTCTGATGTTTTTAACCTGCCACTGGAACTGAGCCTAACTGAGCATTTTTTCAAATTAGTTTGCAGGTCGAGGTAAGAAGGAAACCAAATACTCTCTGAAGGCGGTTGAAGACATGTTGGAAACTTTGCAGATCACCCAGTCTTAGGCGTCACAGACTTTGACATCAGTGTTACAGCTGTGTAGTGGGGCTTTCTGGCCTGTGACTTACTTACTAAATGCCAAGTGCTATTTATACCCTAATTTCTGTGAAGATGGCAGTGGTGAAGAATGTGTTTATATCAACTGAAATGCCTTTTACTGCTAAGCAAGAAGATGGGGGACTCCAAGGAAGATGCTGTGGGGCCTACGATCGTACACTGGTCTCTCGGTAACACAGAATGTCGTAACTGCTTTCACCTTCAGCCCTGTGTAGGAATGACCTTGTTCAATAAACAACTGATTTACTGAGCTTGCATACATAGATTTAAGCTTCTGTTTTATTATAACCAGTACCTTGCTTCTGAGCTCAGTTTCCAGTTCCCTCTGCCTGAGGGCAGAGCACACGGCACAGATAACTTGCAGAAACAAATTATTTTGACTTTGTTTAAAGTGTCTGGTGGGTTCTCTGTGCATTGAAGTGGGCTGTTACAGTTGTTTTCATCTGCTACATTGTGATAAGTCTTGCTAAAAATGAGTCATTGTCTAAAGTTCAGTCTGAGAAATTTTTGTTTTGATGTAGATAGAGATTTTCACTTCTAAAATACCTTAAGATTAATAGGTGCAGTAACACTTAACCCTTCCGCAAGTTATGTTTGTTGCAATTTAACTGTAAATTGCATAAAATGATATTTGTGAATGGGAGTAGTGTTCTGTTTAATTTTCAAAAAAAATGAGAAAATGTAAACTATTTTTAGAAAAAAAATTATAATTCTCAAAATCCTTCCACTTTTTAGTTGCAAATACAGTTTCTTACTCTTTATAATCAAGTTCTACTTTCAGCAGTATTTTGCATGTTTCAGTTAACTAGAAGGACTCTGAAAATTATTTTTTTTCAGATTTATTGCATTTTATTGCATATGCAAATTTTTTAACATTTTTAAAATTTTAAAAGTAAAAGAACAAGAACACTAACAAACATACACACAATAGCACAAGAACAGTACAAAAACCGAACTACAGGTGGCAGGGGATCGACAGTGGTTGTTGTATTACACGTTGGTGGTTTCAAAATGACTGAAAAATTAAACACTTAGCATATCAGTTTTTAAAAAGGCCTTTGTTCACACAGGACAGGTATTTATTGTTTTTTGTTTTGTTTTAAATTTTGATTTATTTTAAGGACAAAAGAATGGAGACATATAAACCAGAATAACACAAAAATAATAAAGGAAATACAAAATTATAGAGAAGGTAGTAGGGAATTAGCTCTGGATTCTGTATTACATAATGCTATCTTTGCATTAGTTAACAAAAACAAAATAAAGGAAATACAAAAGTATAGAAAAGATAGTAGGGAATTAGCACTGGATTCTGTATTACATGTTACCTTCATATTTGTTACTCAGTTATACAGATGGGGCTGGGGATATAGCTCAGTGGAATAAGCGCTTGCCTAGCAAGCGCAGGGTCCTGAGTTCGATCCCCAGTACCGCAAAAAAAAAAAAAAAAAAAATTTAAACTGCGTAGCGAGACCCGATCTCAAAAACCGCAATAATAATATTAAAAAAAAAAAACAACCTTACATTCTTTTCAGTTATACAGATGATGGCTCGTTCAATTAATCAATTTTCTCCACTCTCATCTCCATTGTTCTACCATCCAATTAGTCATCTTCCCTCTGATAATAACTGTACTTCTGGGTTTATTTACTCCCTCGGGCTCTCCCATTGGGAAGAGACATGGCTGCTTCAAATTATGCTGTAACAAACGTGTGCACACAAATTGCTATGGCAGGAAGTGGAAAAGCACCCATCCGCAAAGATGGTAGATAAAGACGGAACTAGGTTCACTATGGTCAAGTCCTCAAGGCCATCAGGGGTCCAGTCGAGTTGGTGGGGTTACCCCGCGAACCACCAGGCTCCACCTTGATGCAGCGCACCCAGAGGCCCGGTCCAGACCATGGTGTTGCACCCTTGGACCGCCGAGCTCCACCTGGTCGAGGTGCTCCCGGGGGCTTGGTGGAGTCCTTGGGGTTGCTCCCTTGGACTGCCGGGCTCCAACCAAGCGAGGTGCTTCCAGGGGCCCAGTTGAGTACTTGGGGTCGCCCCCATGGACCGCCGAGCTCTGCCCTGTCAAGGTGGTCCCAGGGGCTTAGTCGAGTCCCCTGTGGACCGCCGAGGTCTGCCCCATCAAGGCACTCCTGGGGGCCCAGTAGAGTCCTCCGGGTATTTATTGTTAATGTTACATTTGAATCTAACTTTGTTTATTGCAAGGATGTACAGTAGTGTCTGCAAGTCCTTGCAGCTGACTGGGCAAGTAGGGATTGTAAAAAGATGGATGGCCTGGAGTCTCAAGGAGGAGAACTGTGGTCAGTGTCAGGTGTGGGCTCTTTTATCCATGTGAACAGCTCTTAGCATTTGTACAGTGTTCTCTCTGTGTCTAATGTGGTTTCTTCTTTCACCCCATTGTGAGGACTGAGCAGCCGTGAGTACTGAGCAGCTGTGGGTATGAGTGGCCATGGGTACTGAGTGGCTGTGGGCACTGAGTAGCCATGGGTACCGAGCAGCCATGGGCACTGAGCAGCCATGGGCACCAAGTGGCCATGGGTACCGAGCGGCCATGGGTACCGAGCAGCCCTGGGTACAAATGACCAGAAACACCTCGATGCACCTCTCCTTCATGAAGGTTCTTCCCCACTAGACTTAGTAGCCCAGACGCCGCTGTGCACACGAAGCCAGTGGCCTCACAGTCAACATGGGCAGCCATTTCGCCCTTGGGTTGGCCATGAGGTGCCAGTATTGCACACTGTCCCCAGCCTGTCCTGTCTGATGACCTCAAAGCATCCTGAGATCTACATGGCTGTGATTTCTGGCTCTAATAGTGTTATATAAATGTAACTATACAATTTGTAAACCTTTGAGACTTTTCGGTCATTGTCCTTTACATCCTGGAGGCTAGTTTGTTAGCAGTGTGCTCCTTTTTATTGCTAATTAATATTCTGCTTTATGAATGTGCTATAGTTCACATTGGAGAATGCGAATGATTGTGCTATAATTCACATAGCTTCACATTGGAGCTTTTCCAAGTTTTGTCTTTTACAAGTAAAGCCCCTTACATTTAGTGAGTCTTATATGGATATGAGGTTTTTGTTTTTCTAGAATAAATGCCTGAACTGTCATTGCTGGATTGTGTGGTAAACGCATAAGTAACTTCACTGTAAACTGCCAAACATTTAGAGAATATTGTTATGGTTGATACATGTGTCAACTTGGGGAGTCTAGAGGTTTAACTAAGTAACTCAACAGTTGTAAATCTTGGGGTAAACAGGATATGCCCTTACCCTTGTGGGATGTTTATGTTAATTTGGGAAGCTTTAGAGGTTAACTGTGTGATTCAGGAGGAAGCCAGGGTGCTTTGTAAACATCCTGAGCCTGTGGAAGAGCAGGGCGTGGAGATTGTGTGGGAGGTTCAGGACCCCTGGGTGGGGAGAGGCTGTTTACAATGTAGGGGAGAAAAGGAGTCTGCTTGCAGCCATTCCTCCCTTTTGGCTGGTTGGTTTTGCTGCGCTCTGCTGCCGTGAACAGTTCTCTGCCATGTGCCACTCTGCCTCAGAACCAGCCAAATATGGACTAAAACCTCCACAAACTGTAATCTAAATAAACCTTTCTTTCCTTCATTTTGGGTGTTGGGCATTTTGTCTCAGCAATGAGAGAAAAGTAACCAAGACAAGTATATAGGTGACAGCAGTTTTACATGATCTGAAAATCCAGGAGAGGGGAACCCTTCCCAGCCCATGAGATGAAGCCAGCATGACCCTGGTACCAAAACAAGAAACCCAGAGAGAGAACTAGAGAGCAGTGCTGTCATGAATGCAGACACAGAAACTATGCCACACCACGTTGGGTCTGCTGCAGAAATGCATGTCTCAACATTTGAGTATCAATGTTTAGAAGAAATATAAAAGATACAATACAAAAAAAAAGGTATTTGACAAAATTCAGTACCCTAAAAAAGCTTCATTAGCTTCTGAACTTGATGAGCATCATCTACATGACTCAGTGGAGAGAGACGAATTCTACCCTGACTGGGGACAGGAGGGGCATGCGCTCACTGCTGTTCCTCCATCATGGTAGCGTAAGAAAAAAAACAGCACACACATTGCAGAAGAAATAGTAAAACTGCCCCATTTGTA
Organism: Dinomys branickii; assembly: GCA_004027595.1. Taxonomy (NCBI): domain Eukaryota; kingdom Metazoa; phylum Chordata; class Mammalia; order Rodentia; family Dinomyidae; genus Dinomys; species Dinomys branickii. Next base: position 8,370 of record PVLD010011945.1, on the reverse strand, counting down.
CAGAATGTGATTGCCTACATAGTCCCAAGACATTTCCCAAGAGCTTAATGAAATTAAGTGGGTTTAGTAAGATCAGAGAATACAGGGTAAACAAAAATTACATTTGTATGTACAACATTTTATGATCACTAATATTAAGTGTAAGTTTAACAAAACAGGATCTATTTGCTGAGATCTACAAATGCTACTAAAAGAAAAATAGAGGAACGTAGCATTTTTATTGGCTAGAAGACAACATGCAGATGATGTCTGTTGCTCCCAAGCTCTTCCACAAGGGACAATCGTCAGGATGGCTTGGCTTTGGTAGTGCGATCTCTGCATGGAGTTGGTGACATTCTTTGTGTTATTGGCATCTTCTGCTTGCATTTTTTCCCTTTTCCCTTTATTTTTGCAACCCAACTGAGCTTTTGAATAGACTTTTTCTGTTCATAATTTAAAAATTTGTACATGTGTAAAATTATTACTATTTTATTTCTCAGAAGTTAGGCATTATTTTCATATTGCTCATATTTTTAAAGGGGGGTGGTGAAGATGAGTCTGATCTTTGAAAAGAGAAATATCTATTACACATACATGTTCATCTGTGTAACTCCATGCATAAAATAACATGCATGTTTGTGTTTTGTACACCCTACTGTAATCACAAAAGAGCCTAGAAATACAAACTTCATATTACAGTGACCATATAAGAATATCAAGACTTCTCATCGATTCTTTATATAAAAAACTGATTAATGATTAGATATGGATGCCCAAAAATGACATTAGAAGTGTATTGCAACAAGCAACTTTGAGTCACAAATGAATAAATCCCAATAGAGTAAGTTACACACCTACTACTCGATATAACAAATATAAGAATATACAATTTATTTTTAAGTCTCGGTCCCAGGAAAATTCTACCTTAAGCTGCTGCCATCAGCAATAAGCTTGGGAACATTAATCTTTGCAAGTCGCTGTTGAAGAAACATCTACCTGCTTTAGTTCAAGTAGTGATGAATTTTCAAATAGAGAATGGAGTAGAAATCTGAAATCTCTACTGAAGCCTAACTTGAGAGATGCACCGCTAAGAATTTTCAGTAATTGTGAATTCAATTCCTTTCTGGGCAACTTAAACATTACACAACAACATAGACAGGAATTATGTGAAAAGGTGAATGTATCATGGTTTGAAAACGTAACTATTTGCTGCCAACATCACATCTATTTAAAATCAAACTGAAGGTCTCCAGAGTGGTAACTGCAGTGATTTCAAGGGTTGGGCTCAAATGACAGCTGGTTTTTTTTTTGTTTTTTTTTTTTTGGCCGTACTGGGGATCGAACTCAGGACCCTGCGCTTGCTAGGCAAGCGCTTATTCCACTGAGCTATATCCCCAGCCCGACAGCTGGGTTTTTTTTTTTTTTTTTTTTTTTTTCCCCCGACAGCTGGTTTTGTGTCCAGTTTCACTCTACCAGTCTCCTTGTCGTGCCGGGTAAGATGGAGGAATTGGAGACAGTACAGCCCATGGACTGGTACTGTGGCCTTAATCTGAATGGCCCCCAAGCCTCGTGTGCGGAAGGTGGCTCGAGCTGACTTGCTGTTAGGGGGCAGGGCCTGGTGGGGAGATGGTCTCTGTCCTCAGCCCCTCCCTCCTCTCTGCTTCCTGACCACATGACCACATGCTGCGAGCAGCCTTCCTCTGCCCAGCCCGAGCCCTTCCACCGTGAATGACTGAACTGAAACTTCTGAAACTGAACCAGAATAAACCTCTCCTCCTTTAGGTTGTGCGTGTCAGGCGTTGTGTCCAGTGACCAGAAAATAACTCAGACAGTTGTTAATTTCCCAAAGGCTGAACGTGCAGGGACGAACGTAGCCACGGTTCTGGTGAGGGGAATCAAAGTCGGGTGGTTCCAAATAACCGAGGAGACACCAGTTAGACGAACGTCTCTCTACAGTGACGTCAAGCGGCACCGTACAGACGGTAGGAGTGTCAGTTCAGCTGGGAAGTAGACACAGCTGACAGGTTAAGAAATAGACACGCCGGCGTGCACATGGGTGTTCCAGAGGCAGTCGGTGAGAGAGCTGCACTAAGAAACAGGCCCTGTGGCAGCTGAGGTGCTGGTCAGCGCCCCTGCGGCCGGGGCACTGAGTAGTTCATAAACTAAGAGCAGCGAGGGTTACATACTGGGAAACTATTCCAATTCTTGCACAAATACAGTCTTGCAGATATTAGAATGAGAAGGAATTTTTCCTATGGAAAGATTTAGAACCGTTAAACGCAGTATTTCTTTTCATTTAGAGGTGCATATTGCCTAAGCATTTCATTGTTCTACATGTTCTGCGTTGTTTCCTCGAGGAAGTATTCCCCGTTCCCAGAGTGCTCTGCGGCTTTAAATTTATGGTTAATTTTCTATCAACAAATCTTACTGTCAGTGGACTGGTTTTTCAATTTATAATTTTAACAGCCATTTATTAGAAATAAAAAGCTTGATAGTGTCTAGTTTCCCTTCTAGAAGCTTATGGAAGTACGCCATCTAGAGTCTTAAAAGTTTTAAATTTTAAAATCTGCAGGTTGAGTTGGTGTTAAACTATAAAAAGTAGGCACATTTTAAAATCATGTCAAACATTACAATAACGGGGGAACTTTGCTATGCATGTTTTCATGTTTCCTGAGGTTGCTCTTTATAGAATAGAATGTTTGTTAATCGTTGCACTTCGGCAGTCCATCCACTGTACCCACTGGAGACAGCAAATCAAGCTCAGGAATTATAACTTTAAAAGCCGTCAGTAACACCAGGACTCATTTTAATGTTCCTACCAACTAAAAAACATACGTGTATAATGCTTACCAGCTTTGGATTTTAACCTTTCATTGAATAAGCTTTGATGCTAGAGATATGCCGGTACCAGATCTGCATATGTACCACTAGGTAACCGTTTTCAAATGTTTATAAAATGTAAAGAATATTTTATTTGGCCTCATAACTTCTGAGATAAACACAATACATTGATTTATCTTGGTAGGAAAAAAAAAAACTAGGGAAAACTGGCTTTTAAATTTATCTATAGACCTGAGTATCTTTACGGAGAAATTACTGCCTCCTGGTGCTTCTTCAGCCAGGCAGCAAAGGGCACTGACACCTGAGCCTGGGGTGACGCTGCAGTGCCAGCTACTTAGGAGACCAAGAAAAGGGCCTTGCAAGGTCAAGGCAAGCCGAGGCAGCTAGTTAGACTGTCTCAAAATAAAGGAGACAGAGATGTGCCTCAGCAGAGCCCCTTGGGGCTCAGTCGCGGTACCATCCCCACAAAGCATCTGACAGTTTATAGATTGTGCTGGGACCCGACCCCCGGCAGCGTGGCGACAGGGCAGAGCCCGGTGGTCTGCTGGGGGCGACCCTGCAGACTGCACCCGGCCCTCGGCAGCGCGGAGATGGGGCGGAGCCCGGTGGTCCGCTTGGGCGAACCTGAGAACTCCACTGGGCCTCCGGACGAGTTGTACTGAGGCGAAACCTGGCGGTTCGCGGGGTAACCTCGCCAACTTGATCGAACCGATTGCCTTGAGGGCTTGTCAATGGGGACTTGACTATGGTGAACCTGGTTTCCTGCCTATTTACTGTCTTTGAGCACGGGAGCTTTTCCATCTCCTACCATAGTAGTCTGTGTACACCCGTATTTGTTACAGCATAATTTGAAGCAGCCATGTCTATTCCCAGTGTGAGAGCCTGAGGGAGTAAATAAACTCAAAAATACAGTTATTAACAGAGCTAAGATGACTAATTGGATGGTAGAACAATGGAGATGAGGGTGGAGAAAATTGATTAATTGAATGAGCCATCACCTTTATAACTGAGCAACAAATCTGAAGATAACATTATGTAGTACAGCATCCAATGCTAATCCCATACTATCTTCTTTATAATTTGGTATTTCCTTAATTGTTTTTTTGTTTACTAATGTGAAGATAACATTATGTAATACAGCATCTAGGGCTAATTCCCTGCTCTCTTCTTTATAATTTTGTATTTCGTGTATTGTTTTTGTGTCATTTTGGTTTATATGTCTCCATTGTTCTGTCTTTAAAATAAAATTTTAAAAAATGGATACTTGGAGGAGAAAAATCTAACACATAAATCGCCATTAAATATTTCTATAAATTAAAGAAATACATAAAATATTTTTAAAAAGATTGTGATGGGGAAAAATGTCATAAAATCAGTAAAAACGTTTTTGGATTTCAAACTAAAGCTATTTACAGAGGTTGAGAGCCTCAATCCAGTGTCTGCTTTAAAAGATCATCTTCTCTTATGGTTTCTGTGTTGATATGTAATACTTTAAATTTTCACTTTGGGATTTTCAGATTCGGAAACAATTGAGAGCAAATGATGTTTCTTATGAGATGGTCCATGGGAGATCAGATCCCCTAATGAAACGCTGCCTTCCTAGTGTCCTGTTGGTGAATTTTACAAACTAGAGGGAAAGGCCTGGGAGCAGATATCCTGTCTTTAACTTTCTTCCTTCCCTTACAGCATTTAACATGGGATGCTGGTCCCACAGTGGAGCATAGGAATGAATATTCGTTAATTTCATGTTTTGTATCCATGCCAGCTGATGTCAGTGGGGAAGGTTACAGAACTGCTGGACTTCAACACTCAAATTAGGTTATCAGACTGTGAATTATACTAGTAAAGTTTGAAAGTCATTTAGGGTATTTTTAAAAATTGAGTGTGGCAAATTTTATTTAAGGTTCAGCAGGAACTGCTTGATAACATTTACATATTGCAGAAATTCAAAAGGAAACATTTACAAAACCTCCACCCCACTAAGAATGTGAACCAGACAGAAAAATTATTCACTGAATTACAGTAAATGTCAGTGTTAGAAAGTACAAGCCGTACTTTTCAGTGTAAGGAATGCATACATTTTAGTTAGGAGGTCGGAAGCCTTTAAGCACGCGGCCAGGGTATCCCCTGGTTGCTACGGGGAGCTGTGCTGTTGTTGATGCAGGGCTTCCTTCTTGGCGCATTCTGTGTTTGTGATGGCAAGTGTGTGTGTGGGTTGCTGCATCTACAGTGGAACTTGTGTTTTGGCCAGCCGAAGAGAGGGGAAAAGAAAGCAAATTAAACTTGGCTTCTGGGCAGCACAGCAGCAGCTTAGTTGCCAGCATCCGTCCCCCCAGGAACATGAGACGACTGCGGCTGTGGCCCTGGTGACTCCACGTGGAGCTCACACCATCATCAGGGGGCTAGGCTCCCAGTTGTGCACAAGCCCAAAAGTAAAATACAAATATTGTGCCTTGTCGGTTGACATGGCACTTTTTAAAGTGGAACTTTAATATGGGATGTTAGCCTTCGTCTAATGATGTTCTAATTTTGTTTTAGTAAAAAATTTGCACCAATACCATTATGTAAGCTTCGCTTTACTTCATTTCATTACTTAAAATGAACTAACTTTTAAAACTGATTTAAAAAAAACTGATTTCAACTTCTATGAGAAAAAAAGGAATTTAACAGTAAGCTCAGTATCCATTATTTCAAAAACGAGTCCTAATATATACTCGAGGTTTAGGACATATTTAGCTCAAGCCAGCTGTGCCTATCACATACACCTGTAATATTTGCTGTTTCCAAAGATCATGTTCAAGCATTCCCAGAAGCACCTTGGAAATATTAGGAGCATAGAAATGCTCTCTTATTATAAAGAACTAACACTGAATATTATAGTCATTGTAACTTGCAGATGTATAGATTATGTCTGTTGTGATTTGGGTTCTTTTAAAGTCTGTTTTAAATGCTGATAGTCCTAGAGGTAGCATTTAGTTAAATGTCTACGTAACTTACAGTGTGTCTATCGCAGCTGTGGTGCCTCATGTCTGGAAGCTTGTAAACTTGATACCATAGAGATGCAGTTATATACAAGACAGAAAGCATGTGGAGACAGAGAGAATACTTAGCTCTTGGCCCGAGGAGCTGGGATTTAGTTTGAATGTAATGTTTGAATGAAGATGGTTCCAGTCTAAGAAGCCAGTTTCCCGGCCAGTCATTGTCAGTGTCTCCTGGGACATCAACAGGCCTGTGAGGTCTGCTTTGAGATGAAAATGTGGCTCAAAGCTGGAGGACTTGGCAAGGACTCAAGGGGGGGGGTCCTTAGTTATTCTTCTCACTGTTGAGACAAAATACTCAGTGCCCGAAGTGAGAGGGGGAAGTGTTATTTGGTTCACAGTTTGTAGAGTTTTCAGTCCATAGTTAGCTGACTCCGAGGCAGGGTGGCACGAGGCAGAGGGACATCACAGAGGAGAAAATAGTTCATGGTGGGCAGAAGTTAGCAAAGCAAGTGCAGGGTGACCACAGCTCTTTCTGTCCCTTATATCTCATCCAGGCTACTTAGGGTGGGTAGTGTCCACCCCTTAATCCTAGTGCCATTGATCTTAGCACTGCACCACAAATCCATCTCAGCACCACCTCTGAGAAAGCCCCACCTGTGACCACATGAGGCTCTGGGGGGCATCTAGATACAGGCATAGCAGGGAGCTTGGTCTTGATGCTGAGAGTTTTGGGTAGGGGTGATGTTCTAGGTAAGGGAGCAGTTTAGGATTTGGGTTTACAAAGAGGAAAAGAAAATATCTTTATGACATAGTGAGATTTTCTCACTAAAATGCAGACTTTAAAAATACAAATAGAGGTGGAGGATTTGCATATTAAATATTTCTAAAGCAGTCTATAACCGATAAGGTATTTCAACGCAATTTTCATTTCCTCTAAATACTTGGGCAGTATCGTTATTATTCTTTTTAAAAAATTTAGAACACATTACAGAGTCAAGCACAAGTTAAAATACGTAGTTTCAAAAGTAGTATCAATTCTTTAAATTCTTAAGCTTTTTTGCTTTTTGGCCCTTAAAGACATGTTTTATATAGCGACCATATCTTCTGTGGCAGTGAAATTTGTTTGAATTTCAGTATTGCTATTCATTTAAAAAATTTTATTTAAAAATAATCATGACTATGCAGTTTTCAATTATTTCTATCTGCTCATTTGAAGTATTCTTTTACAAAAATTATTTATGTTCAAAGAAATGTACAATAAAAGCTGGAAATGACTACACTGGTTGATGGAATACAGTTAGACCTTTAGGCTTCTCACCCATTGGTGTGCTTTTTAAACCGAAAATGCATTTTTTTTTTTATAAAACATGTAAAGACGTTATTTGTAAGATCAAAAGTTCTGGGCAACTACTCTTCCGAGGAGTGTTCTTAGGGAACCACTGACACAGATAATTATTTCCCAGCTTTTTGGATGAATATTCTCTTTCACAATAATGTATGATCTTGCCAACTCAAGAATTTAAAGAAATTACTTATTTCCCAAGATTTCTGGGGCATGTAATCAAGAAATTTTAGCAAACATATTTTCAGAATTGTTATATTGTATTCTCAAATAACGACATGAGAAAAGCTTGCTGCTTATTAATATATCCCCACAAATACGTAGTAGATGTGGTCTTTACTGCCAGTTATAATAAAGTCAAACTGAATATAATTGACACGGAAGTTTATTTTAGTAACATTACTTCATTGAGGTGCGAGAATGCTGATGTGCTTTTAAAGGAGTATAATTGGACAGAATAAATGAAGAGGTTTAAAGAGCATTTTGTGCTAAATTTGCATATTTATCATAGATATGCTCCTCAATAGCATGTTTCAACATCCTGTGTTGTATTCCACCAACCATTGACTGGTTATGCTGTAAGTTAAGGAGTAACGGACCTAAAGCAGACAATTTAAAACCAGGAAGCAATTAACGCTGCCAGCGTGAGCCAGGGGCCGGGAAGGGCCAGCATCACCCAGAGCGCTTCCCCCTCCCCTCCAGCTTCAGGGGCGCACTTGCAGGCTCCTCTTTGAGTATTTTAAGGATAATTTTTTATTTACATCAAAAGTAAGCACTAGGGACTTCCGGGAAGATGGCGACCGGGTAGGCAGCAGAGAGAGAACCTCCCAGAGGATTACCACCCAAACAATGAAATATAGCAATATGAAGACAGAAATAAGGACTTCCGGGAAGAAGACGACCAGCCGAGAGAGCGAGTGTGGAGGGAAGAACGGCTTCAGCTCCTGAACCCGTCAGAGAATGCGCTACTGGGACAAACTGCGCCAAACCGGGCAGCGCTCCGGGATCCCGCTCAGAACCCCACCCCCGCAGCCAGTGCTGCGCGAACTGGACCAACAGCGACCGGCCGGCGGGATTTCTGAGTCGGGGAAAATCTCCATCCAGGGAAAAACATCTGAACGGCACTCCTGTCTGCACGATCACAGGGTGAGTTAAGTGCGCGCTCTAACCGGTTTTTCCTGAATCGGGAAGAAGCTCAGCCCAGCGAGAGACATCAAAGCAGCTTCA
>PVLD010011944.1:0-62659 GCA_004027595.1 Dinomys branickii | reverse complement strand
TAAAAAAAAAAAAAAAAAAAAAAAAAAGAAGAAGCAATGTTCTTAGTTATAGGACAGGTCATGATGAGAATGGTTTCTTGAAATTTCAGGATTCTGAAAAAATTACCAACATAGAACTTGCAGATGCTTTTGGACAGAAGTGGCAATTATCTCAAACTGTTCTGAGTGACCTATTTGAGTACCAGACCATGCTGTCAGGCTGTATCATGAACTCAGATCTGGAGAAGGAGCTGATTCTACCTTTTGGGGAGCTGGTGTGCAGTCCTGTGACAGTGGCACCTCAGAGACTGCTCTACAGCTGATAGACAAGATGAGGCTAAATCTAGGGCCAATCAGAGAAATTGATCTAGAAAGCCCAGGAAATAGTAATCAAAATGGGAATTAAAGATTTGAATAAGCGATGGAGCATATAGAGATAATTGAGCTGAAATTTACCAATATTCTTAGAATAAAATACAAAGAAAAAATATATATATTCATTATAGATTCAGGATTATATTCCTTCCAAAATTTTCTGATAAGAGATCTCTGCTAATTAATGAACAACAAAATCTGACTAGTCTATTTACAATTATAATTTTCCAAAAATTGTAATAGTTACTATAATTCAGTTTCATTTAGAATAGATCTGAGTGCACTCTGATTTTGTAAGATGTTTGTGTGTTCTGAGCACTTGTTACATGTTTGTCTATCATTCTGTGAACAGCTGTTCCCCTTTATTTTGAGCTCAACCATTTTCCTTTTATCATTTGTCTATAATACAATTTAGATTATAGATTGAAAAGCGTTCTTTCTCCTGAGTTACCAGCTGGTTTAAACAATAGCAAAATTGGCTTTCTCACAGCTCATCAAAATTAAGATATTTGACCACAATCCTTATGGTAAGGGGAAATTACTGGGCAGGACTCTCATTGGTGAATAGAGGAAGGACTAACCATTATTCATTAACAAGGAACCCCCAGTGATCTCCAGAGTCTCTTTGGAGATACCGCCAATAATTTGGTTAAAAAATGGTTAAAAGTGTTCCAGAAAAATGAAAAATAAGGTACCCTTAGTATGAAACTAAATTAAGATACCCTTAGTATGAAACTAAATTAAGAAACAGATTTTCACATGTATGGTAATTCATTATTGTTAATTAAAATGTATTCATGATTCTGGATGTGCAGGTCTTCCAAATATAAAGTGAGGATTGTTTATGATAAGACTTTTTCTTCAGATTCAGACCTTTGCCATGGGCTGCGGATATAGCTCAGTAGCATAAGCGCCTGCCTGGTAAATGCAAGGTCCTGAGTCCGATCCCCAGTACCACCAAAACAAAACAAAAAAAACAGACCTTTGCCTTTAAAAACTTATGTATTTCCCATTAAAGGATAACAAGTTATATAAAAGCTTCTTGTGTATTAGGTAGAGATGATTGGTTAAAAGGGTTATGTTACATCAAAATGAAAATTTAAGTATGTTACAAAATGTCATCATGATTGTCATGTGGCAATGTTATATATGGTTTTTATTTCTAATGTCAAGGTAAAAATATGTAACTGTTACCTGTTAAAATTGTACAGGGATCAAATATTAGGATATTCTTGGTTGTTAAGAAAATAGTAATTCTATTTTATGTTCTAAGGGGTTAGATACTCAGACAGGAAGTAATGTTAGACTTGCTGCCTCTAGTACAGTGTAATCTCTTTTTTTTTTTTTTTTTGCGGTACTGGGGATCGAACTCAGGACCCTGCGCTTGCTAGGCAAGCGCTTATTCCACTGAGCTATATCCCCAGCCCCTAGTACAGTGTAATCTCATTAAGCTTCTCTTCTGGGTGTTTAACAGCTGAGGTATGGAGACCAAAGAGGTAGATAAATGGGCTTGAGAGGATAGCCAGTAGTTTGGCCCTAGCCCTCTTAGGTCAGAGTAAGCCCAGGATAGAATAGAACCTGTTATGCCATCCTATAACTCAGTTGAGTCCCTAACTTTCTGATCAAGGAGATTATAGGACCACAGAGGAGTGTGATTTGACATTGTCTAGTGTGCCTAAGGAGAGTCACCAGGAGCAAAAAGGTCTCTCAAGCTTTTACAGAAAGCGGTTTGGTCAAGCAATGGCTGTAACTCATCCAGATGGCTGATACAGGCAGTGGAGCTAGAGGTTCTGTACATGGTTCCAAAGTAACCCTGAGGAGGCTTGGCTGACCTTGGTAGGCAGGAAAAAGTGACGGATATGGGTCTCGTCTTAGCTTGGTCTTAAACATCCAGCACAAATACGCAACCACAAGCTGTATAAATAAGCATTGCCATAGTAAGATGTTAGCTGTAAAGGGTTCACATCACTAACAAGTTTGGACATCTGCTAACTAGCCTGGTGTCTGACCATGGATATTTGGACTGCATTCTCCAAGCACAGCTTTTCCAGCTTCAGCTAAACATTCATCATTTACAGAACAGAGAAGAGAGATATGTTGGGAGCGGCTGAAGCTGGAAAGTAATTGCACGTGTAGGTCAAAGGCAGCCCGAGAACACAGGACCTCCTTGAAGCATGTAAACAAGCCATTGTAGCTTGTTAACTGATTGCTGGGCAGATACTGAAATTAATCAACCTCTTAAGGGTATAAAATAAACGCTCTACTGTTCTTGGGCAGATCCGCTTCTCTGCTCAGGAGAGAGAAGACCTCAGCCTGACCTCAGCTTTTTAATCTCTTGTTTATTTTCCCCATTCTCCCTGCCTTTCCTTCGCAGGGTTCAGCAAGAACCCAATGGATTCTTACATACACACCTGCTCACTCTTCTGCTTTTCTGTAGAGCAGCATGAGGCCCTCACCCAGAGCTGAACACACACTAGCTCTATGCACACTCTTGGACTTCCAGGACTATGAACCAAAGTCTCTTCCCTCTTATAAATTACCCAACCTCAGGTATTCTGTCCCATTGACAAGAAGCAGATAGAAACACCATTTGGCTTTGTCTGAGGAAGAAAAGTTTTCCAGGGTGGCAGCTTTAGTGCTAACACGGGGACTGCCCAGATTAAGTGGGTGGTTAGAGTTGGTCACTGTACCCCTAAATGACAGCTGGGGAGGGAAAAAGGGTGGATGATGGGCTGCCAGTGAATTTGCACCTGTAGTCTTTCTAACAGTTCATACCAGGATTGGCCTCTGGTGGGGAAAGCACGGTGAGTGAAGTAGGCAGGGCTCACTAGGCACCAAGTGCCCAGCTTCCACTCCATTGATCAGTCAGATGGTAGACGCATTAACAGACTGTGGCTTCAGGTGGAGGTTACTGTGCTAGGTAGCATGACCAATGGACAGATGGGTGTGTGGGCACTGGCTTAGAGCAGGTACTAGGAAGGCCCATTGTAGGGTGGCCTTGGGCTGACACTGTGTAACGGAGGGTAGGCCGGGGGAGGATGGCCATGAGATCTGGAAGGAGCATGGTTACTCACGCCCCTGGGAACTGGTGATGAGTCTGGATTTTATTTTAGGTACAATGGGAAACAGTCACAGGATAAGTAGGATGAGGCCTGATGCAATTTGCATTTTAAAATGCCGTGCTGAATGCCTTGTGTCTTTATATGGGTTAATTGTACAGCTAAGGGCCATAGACAATGTCAGGGACATACCACCTTTCCTGTGACGTGTCCACAGTAACCCACAGAAATCCATGGTCTTAAAAAGCAATAGGATAGCCTGTTATACTAACATAAAGAAAATTATACTGATAAGATACAGATGTGTGGGTGTATTTAAGGGGGTGCCTGTGGGTGATTTAGGAAAGCCTGGCTGGAGGTAGGTGGCTTGGAGCTGTAACCATCAGTACTACCGTTGTATAAAGTGTGCTGGGGATGGAATCCTGATGCTGTCATCTTCCTATCCTCTGCAATTCCGAAAATGGCCACAAGAGGACCGACTTCTCCTGATGTTTATAAACTGGCTCCAAGATAAGAATTCTCTTTCATTTTTCTATTTTTGTTGAGGCTCTGTAGGCAGTGAGATTCTAAGTAAACATTTAACAACTAGCTCTGGAATGGTGGAAGAAGCCCTGGCAACAGTTGCCAATTTCTGTGGTGTAAATACTTCCCCAGCATGAGATTTCACAACACTGTTTAACAAAAGTCTCATAGGTTTTGGAATAATTTAACGTTGTGGAAAACAGGTCTGTTGGGGGTCACCTCAGTACCACATTGGTTGTAGGGTTCCAGGAGTAAGCTGGGGTGGCAGAAGATACGCAGATACTCTTAGGGAACAGGATTGTGATTAAGAATGGACAACTGGAAAAGTGTTATCTTGAATGTTGGTTTTTCTCATTAATAACTTCTAAAACAGTAAAAAAGAAAGTCTAAAAGAGCAAGTGAAGAGGCAGCAGAAAAAATAAAAAATACCTCTTTCTTTGAATTGCATATCCTTCCTAGGAATAAGTACTACTAAAATTATTGAAGCATGTGCACTTACTGTCATCATAATTAGACTTATTTCACATTTCTGAGTTAGTGGCTTGATAAGTAGCTACACTCATGAAGATCTTCAGAGAATGAACGATAGCAAATATATTTGCTGTATCAGCATAAATACAAATTCTCCAATATGGTTAGTGAAAAGAAAAGTTTTTGGTTAGATTTTCTAATAATTTGACCCTGTAAATTGTTTTTGTTTTGTTTTATTTTTTGAAGCAAGCTTCCATTACATAGTTCAGGCTGCCTTTGAATTCACTATGTAGCCCAAGCTGACTTTGATCTTTTGGTGATACTCCTGCCTCAGCCTCCCAAATGCTGGAATTACAGGCACGTACCACTATGTCTGGCTGACCCTGTGCATTGGATGCATGTAAAATTTAAAACAAAAATAATAATGAAGCCAGTTGTACTAGCACATACCTATAGTTCCAGTACTCTAGGAGGCTGAGGCAGGAGGATCACAAGTTTGAACTCAACCTGGGTATCCTAGCCACTTAGCAAGACCCTGTCAAAAAAATAAGTAAGTAAATACAGAGCTAGGGGTATAGTTCAGTGCAGACCCTGAGTTCAGTCCCAGTACACAACACCACACACACACACACACACAGAAAATATAAGAGGAAAACATTAGGCTAAATTAAGAAGTTGCTCATTTTATCAGTTACAAATCAACATACTGAAGAGTGTTGTTATGTGGTGGAGTAGAAGGTTTTAGCCCCTGGCCTCTTTCACACGCACTGGCCCTGGGAATTGCCCAGGGGTATGAGTACCTGTGTGGGAGCCTGGATGTCCAAAGACAGGGCACATTGCCCCACAGGAATAAAAAAAAAAAATCGGAGAACAGACATTAGAGAGAACAAGATAAATAGGACCACTTTATCAGCATCAGTGCACCCTCAATGGCACAACTTAGAGATCAAAGAGCCTCCCCCTGCCAGAGGTTTCTTCTATGGGGCCAAAGAACATGATGCGCTCCCAGCCAGCTTTCCTGGACACCTGGGGTGCTGCCTGAGACTCACTGTTTTCTTGCTCTCCCAAAGGCACTGAAAGGGTTGGTATAGCTAAGTGGTCTGGGCTAGCCAGGGGCGAGGAAAAGGGGAGAAGCACATGGCAGCCAGACCATGGCCCCGCCAAACAGCCATAGGTTCAAACAACCACCTTGCCAACTCTGTCAAGAGGCCCCACATTAGCACTGTAGAGCGCATCACTTGCCTGTAGAGCACCCATAGCAGGTGCCCCTGCGCATGTCTCCAGATGGTGCTCAGAAGACTGCAGATCATGCACAAACTCACACAGACAACCAGTTCAACTCTGCAGGACTGGGAGGATGCCCTTCACCGTGAACACTTCAGGGCCCCGGGAGAATGAAAATGAGGTCCTCAGCAGTTGTTTGGCTTTGTTTTTATTTTTTTATTTTTTTTTATTTTTTTGCGGTACTGGGGATCGAACTCAGGACCCTGCGCTTGCTAGGCAACCGCTTATTCCACTGAGCTATATCCCCAGCCCCAGTTGTTTGGCTTTGTGAGATTGCAAGAAGGCAAACATTCCTAAGACTTTCCCCCAAGAGGGAGCAAGGCAAGTGGAGTGGAACATCAGGGAGGTCAGAGAGTAGCTTAGTTGCAGAGTCCTTGCCTAGCAGGGGCTGGGCTCAACCTCCAGCACCCCCACGATGAGAGAGAGTGAGAAGGGTCTCTTTGCCCTCAGAATCCCTAGCTGAGCTAATTGAGATCTTCCTTCAAGAACCACTACAGGAAATGACTGCTTTTTCAAACATAAAAATTGCAACTCCAGACATCAAGACACACAACAAGTCAAGGAAATATAGTTTCACTAAGGAAACATTACAGTTTTCCGGTAGATGACTTCAAAGAAATAGAAATCTAGAATTGCTTGAGAGATAATTGTTTTAAAGAAGTTCAGTGAGCTATAAGAAAAGACAAATACAGAACACAATGAATTTAACACATGAAAAGTTAGAAGTTTAAGAAAGAGATAGAAATCTTTAATAAAAAGAACCAAACAGAAATTCTGGAGCTGAATAATACAGTAAATAAAAATTTAAAAATGCAACAGAGAGAGCTTCAACAACAGACTTGATTAAATAGAAGAATGAATCTGTGAAGTGGAAGAAAAAACTCTTTCAAATTATCTAATCAGTGAGGAAAAAGAAAACAATGAGAAAAAGTAAGGACAGTCCATAAGCTTTATGAGATATCAACCTGAAAAATACTATATGCATTATGGAAGTTCCACCAGAAAAAGGGAAAGAGAAGGAGAAGGGGAAGAAAACTTTTCTAAAGGAATAATGGATTCTGGGAATGGTGACATATGCTCATAATCCCACCCCTTGGGAGGCTAAGGCGGAAAGATCACAAATTTGAGGCCAACATGGCCTAAATAGTGAAACTGTCTCTTAAAGAGAAGAAAAGAAATTAGAAAGAGATAATGGCTGAAAACTTCCCAAATCTTGAGAAGGATATGGACATCAGGTTCAAAAAACTCAAAGGTCTTCAAATAAGATCAAATCAAATAAAATCACACCAATATGCATTATATCCAATTATCAAAAGTCAAAGACTGAGAATTTTGAGAACACCAGGAGAAAATTGGCCTTTTGTATATAAGGAAAATCTGTAAGGCTATCAGGAGATTTCTCAGCAGAAACCTTGTAGGCCAGGAGAGAGTGAGATAATATGTTCAGTCTTGGGCTAACCAAGAACACTACACCTGGGAAAAATGTTTTTCAGAAATGAAGGACAGATAATGATTTCTAAAATAGCCAGCGGAGTTCATCATTACCAGACTTTCCTGAGGAATGCTGGAAAGTTCTTCAAATTTAAACAACAGGATGCTGGTTAGTAATATGAAACTTGAAAGTATAATACTGACTGGTAGAGGCAAGTATATAGCCACATTGAGAATAGTCTGATATTGTATAAATTGCTTTCTAATTTGACCATAAAAGTTAAAAATGAAAGTATTTAAAGATAATTATAACTACAATAATGTATTAATTGATACACAGTATGAAAAATAAATTGTGACATCATGAAATAAATTGCAAGTATGAGTAAAAGTGAAATGTAGATTATTTTGTATGCGAATGAACATTGTTATTAAGATGTCTTGTATAAACCTTGCGGTAAACCTTACAGAATCCTTTCATAGGTGTGCAACATATGAAGGAAAGGAATCAAATATACCATTACCAAAAATTAAAAACATGAAATCACAATGAAGATATCAAGAGAAGAAGAAGAAAGATAGGGGCCCGGAGATGTGGTATGGCATGTGCTTAGCATGCAGGAGGCCCTAGTTAATCTCCACCAGAAAGGAAGGAGAGAGAAGGCGAAAAACGGGAGAAAAAGGGTGAGAGGAAGAAAGGAAGAAAGGAACAAAGTACTGCAAAATAATAAAGACTGACTAACAAATGGCTGTAGTAAGTCCTTGCTTATCAATAATTACTTCAAACATAAATAGATTAAACTCTCCAACCCAAAGACAGAGTGGTTGTGAATGGAGAAAAAGAAAAAAAAATAAGCAAAAGCAAAATGCTGCCTCTAGAAGACTCATTTTAGCTTTTTTTTTTTCAACATAAGAGGGACCTTTCATGGAGGCCAGAAGGTATCAAGACAACAAGGGGGGCAGTCTCATTTTAGCTTTAAGGACACATAAAGACTGAAAGTTAAGGGATGAAAATGATAATCCATGCCAATGGTAACCAAATGAGTGTGGGAAAGGCTATACTTAATCAGACAAAGATTTTAAGTCAAAACACCATAAGACACAAAGAATGCCTTGTACAATGGCAAAGGGATAAATTTATCAAGAGGATAATTAATTATAAATACATATGCACCCCAAATCAGAGTACCTAAATAAATAAAGCAATAATTAACGGACCAGAGGAATACACAGCAATTCAGTAATAGTAAGGGACTTCAATCTCCCATTCTTAATGATGGAGAGATCATAAAAACAGAAAATGAATGAGGAAACAGTGGGCTTAAGTAATGCTGTAGACCAAAGTGGCCTAACAGACACACACAGAACACTCCATCCAGCAGTAACAGAATGCATATTCCTCTTAAGCATACACAAAATACTCGCTAGAGTAGATCACATGTTGGACCATAAATGAACAAATAGTTGTTGTTAACACATTTAAGATTGAAATCTACATGTATTTTTTCTGGTCACAATGCTATGCAACTAAAAATCAATAAAAGAGGAAAAATCATGTCTATAAGGAAATTAATATACTCCTGGAAAACCTCTGAGTTAAAGAAAAAGTCAAAACAGCAACAAAAAGTCTCAGAAGACCAACAAAAGTGAAACTACAATACACTAAAATGTAAGGGACACAGCAAAAGCAGTTCTAAGAGGAGATTATTAATGGTAACTGCCTATAAAGTAATAGAAAGAAAATATCTCAAATAAACAACTCTATACATCAGGTAACTAGAGAAACAAGAACACACTAAGCCCTAAATAAGCACAGGAAAGAAAATATTAGAACCAAGGTAAATGAATTAAAGACTACAGAAAGAGTAGAAAAGCTCCACAAAATTGAGTTGGTTTTTGGAAAAGATGAACAAAGTTGACAAATGCTTAGCTAGACAAAGAAAAAGAGAGAGAACTCAGGTAAGTAAGAAGATGAATGAGAAAGGAGACATTACGGCCAGTACTACAGTGATACGAATGATCACGAGAGACTACCATGAAAAATTATATACCAGGCGACTGGGTAACCTAGAGGAAGTGGATAACGTCCCAGAAGCTATCTACCCACACTGAATGGTGAGCAGGAAATGTGAACAGACCTGTAAGGAGTAAAGAAACTGAATCACTAATCAAAGTTTCTTAACAAAGAAAATCCCCAGATTAGATGACTTCAATGGTGAATACTACAAAACACTTAAAAGTAGTTAATTCAATTTTTCCCAAACTCTTCCAAAAAATTGAACGGGAAAAAAACATTTTCAAACTTACTTTATGACCTCAGCATTACCTCAATTCTAAAGCTAGACAAGGATAGTATGAAAAATTAAAGGTAATGTCTTCAATAAATATAGGGACAAACATCCTTAACAAGATGCTAGTAGTGCAGCTTCCATGGTATAATCAGAGTGTAGTACTTGTGCAAATTACTACTAGTAAGTTAGGTATGGTGGCACACATCTACAATCCTAGCACTCTAGGAGGCTGAGGCAGGAATAGCGCAAGTTTGAACCCAGCCTAAGCAATTTAGCACCTTTGTGAGGCCTTCTGTCAAAGTAAAAAATTTAAGAAGGCTGGGGATGTAGCTCAGTGTGAAGGCTCTGGGTTCAATCCCCAGCATCACAAAACAAAGTAAAACAAAACATCAAAAACATATGGTCATCTCAACAGAAGCAAAAGGGGACCTTGACAAAACTGAGTGTATTTTATGATAAAAGCCAAAGAATTGGACATCCCTTCATAAAATGTGAGCCTGATATGTCAAGCCCATGGTGAATATTATATTCAGCAGTGAAGAGGTGAAAGCACGTTCTCTATGATCAGAAATAAGAATTCTTCATCACTGGTTTTATTCAACACAGGACAGGATAAGAAAGCCACAAGGCAGTGAGAAGAAATAAAAGATATCTCAGCCAGGAAGAAGCAGAATGTTCTTTATCTGCAGATGACATGATATGCAACTCTAAAAGCTCCTAACCCAAACTATCAGAGCAAAGAAATGAATTCAGTGAAGTTTCAGGGTATAAAATAGAAACACAAAATCAGTTGTGAATTATAAAAACAGAATTGAAGAGGCCAGGCATGATGGTGTACATCTGTAACTTCAACATTATTGACAGGCTGAGGCAGGAGAATTACAAGTGGGAACTCCTCCTGTACAAATTAGAGATTTAATAGGAAACTATCTCAAAAAATAAGGCAGGGACGGGGTGGGGATGTAGCTCAGTGTGAAAGCCCTGGGTTCAATCCCAGTTAAAAAAAAAACCAAATAAAAAGGAGAAATAAATGTAAAAATAATACCATTTATCACAGAAACAAAAAGAATAAAACACTTAAGAATAAATTTAACCAAGGACATGAAAGACATGTGAAAAAATTTAAAATATTGATAAAAGTAATTGAAGAAGGTAAATAAGTGGGGAAGTGTCTTTGAATTCACGTAATGGAAGAACTAACTGTTAAACTGTCCTTAATACTTAAAAGGATAACAGATTAAATGCAGTCACTATCAACACTCCAATGGCATTTTTCACAGAAATGGAAAAAACCCTAAAATTCATGTGGTATCATAAAAGAGTCTACACAGTTATAGCAACCTAGGCAAGAAGAACAAATCCACAGTGATAGGAAAAATATGGGACTGGGATACAAACAGGCATAGACAGGCATACAATGGAACAGAACAGAAAGCACAACCGTAAACCCATACATTCACAGCCAACTGATCTTCGACACAGCTATCAAGGCATGTGGATGGCGAGGGGTATTCCCTTCAATAAATGATGGTGAGAAAACTGGAGGTCCACAGGCAGAAAAGTGAAATTGTACCCTCATCTCCCATCATATTCAAGAAGTAACTGAAAATGGATTAAATATTAAAATGTAAGACCTAAATACTAAATGTAAGACCTTTAATACTAAAATGTAAGACCTGTAAATTATTAGAAGAAAACAAAAAAAAAATGTTCCATGACATTAGTTTGGGCAATAAGTTTTTTTAACATAATCCCAAAAAAGTACTTGCAACAAAAACAAAAATAGAATAATGGGGTTGCATTAAACTAAAACACTTCTGCACAGCAAAGGAAAACCATCGACAGGATGAGGAGACAGCTTATGGAATTGGAGGAAAAAGTTGCAAACCATACCTCTGTTAAAGGGTAATGTCCAAATATATACAGAACATGAATAATTTCATAATAAAAAATCAAAGCCAAGCCAAAACAAAACAAAAAACTGATTAAAACCCAGCAAAACACCTAAACAGACATTTTTTCCAAAGATCTAAAAATGGCAACAAGTGTATAAAAAAGTGCTCAACATCACTATCATCAGAGAAATGCAAATCTAAACTATATGACCAAGAAGAAAAAAGATACTGTCTTAGCCCATGCCATGTTTCTATATCAAAATACCAGAGGCTGCCTACCTTATAAGGAAAAGAAGTTTCTTCAGCTCACAGCTCCATTGGTTCAAGAGCATGGCACTGACATCTACTTAGTTGTAGTTAGGCCCTCAAAGCAGACAGTATCATAAGAGACTAGGGTGGGCCAGGCTTAATATTTTCACCATAACCCATCTTCCTGGGTGCTGATCCACTCTTGAGAGCACCAGGTCACTCCGTGAGAACAGCATTAAATCATCCACAAGGGTGGAGGCCCATGATCTACTTGCTTTTCACTAGGTCTGGTCTTTTACAACTTCCACCATCTCAGTGAACTAAAGCTCTTAATGGGACAAATTATATTTAAATATAAGCAGATGTCAGGGCTGGGGACATAGCTCAGTGGCACAAGCATTCCTGCCTGGCAAGTGCAAGGTCCTGAGTTCAATTTCAAGTACCAAAACAGGGCACATACCAATTGTTGATGAAAATATGCCAACTGCTGGTGGGATGCAGAACAGTGAAAAGATTCCTCAAAAAATTAAAAAGAGCTACTCAAGAGGCTGAGGCAGAATATTTATAAATTGGAGGCCAGCCCAGGCAACTTAGTGAGACTATGTTTCCAAATAAAAAGGGCTGGTGATGTAGCTTAGTGCCCTCTAGATTCAATCCCCAGTATGGGAGAAAGAGGGAAAGGGAGGGGGAGGGAAGGGGAGTGATGAGGGAGAAGAGGGGGAGGGGGAGAGGGAGAGGGAGAGTCCTGGGACTTGATGTGCAGCACAGTGATGATCTGCAGCTAAAGGCACTGAATTATGTACTTCAAAAGTGCTAAGTGCACAGAGTTTGAGGATTTTCATCATACACAAAAGTGGTAATTAGGTGAGGTGATGGATATATTAATTAGGTGAATTATGGTAAACATTTTAGAATGTCATATATGTGTATCAAAACATGATGCTGTATACCCAAATATATACAATTTTTGTCAATTTTACCTCCATAAATCTGGGTGAAACATTCCTCTCTCTCCTTTGCTTGTATTTTTATTTTTTACTTCAGAGTCCATGGTATTACATTTAAGCCATTTCAAGATTGAAACCAATTTATTGTAATGCATAATTCCAAGCTGTATTTTCATTTATGCTGTCTTCATTCTCATTAATATTCTTTCCTTAAAATTGTTTTTGGAAACTTCAGAGTCCACATGGTTGGTTCAAGGTTGAAACATATTGGTTTTAATTATCCACAGCTTCTGACTTCTGTTGTAATTCATAGTGACCTCATTAAAATTCTGTGATTCAGTTCTACCCTTTTTTTCTTTATGCAAAATTGCCTGGTGCTCATGCAAACACTGATTGAACTAGCTATACAGGCATTAAAACTTAATGCCTTTGTTTCGTTTTTTACCCACGTATCAGTAGTTACCATGGTTACCAAGAAGGGTTCAGGTGGTGCCAACCTGCAGATGTGCTAAAATGTTTTCCCTGGCTCAGACTCTCTGTTACTACACCAGTACAGTAGCTAATTTCCAAGGAAAGCAATTTTTATATCCTAGGTTCATTTGGGGAAGCTTGTCATCTCTTATTTTGTACTCTTCAATCAACTCACTATGCCCAAAAGCACAGTTCTGAGGATCTAGTCCCGTCCTGGCAAGGAATGAAGCCTCTGTCCAAGGCATCCGATTCATACCTCTTTCGCTGCTTCATTGTGACAGGATCACGTGGCCTGCATCTCAGCATGGCTGGGTGGGTGAAAAAGACCAAGTCCTAGAAAGCACGTGGCCAGGACGTGGCAGAGCAACACATGGGTGCCTTCTTCTCAAGCTGCGCCTGAGAACACAGGGCGGTGCGCTCTGAGCATTGCACACACAGGCAAACGTGACCCATCGTGGTGATCTTGGGTGCCTTGTGGTAGAGAAAAGCCTTGATCTGGGACTTGCCAGAGGGTATTTCTTTAAACAGTACTTTCATGTGGCTGCAATGAGTGAGTTCAGAAAGATCAAGTGAATGATTTTACTTTAGAAAACTCACAAAAACTGTTGAAAAGAATGCATTACAGGTTTTTGCCAGTCTGTGACTTCTCAGTGCCTGGCATTCCTGTGGGCAGAGGCCTGGCACTATGTCACCTTCCTTTACGGACACCTGGGTGAATGGTTGAATGGAGCCTATCAGCCTCCTCATGGGGTGGTGGCTTTGGTGGTTGAGTCACTGCCTGCAGAGCCAAGCAGGTGCCTCTTCTCTCCAGCTGTATGTGACTCAGCTTAGGAGGAGAATGGAAGAGGGACTCAGGACCTGTCATGGTGATCTCCCTTGCTCTGGCCTCATTCTCCTGAGTTAGCTTCTTCTGGGAATTTGAAACCACCGAGTGTGATTAGAAATGACATTTCTTTCTTTGAGATTTATTTTTTTGAGAAAGGCTCTCACTTTTACATCAGGTTTGCCTTGAACTCACAGTGACCCTCCCAAATGCTGGGATTACAGGCATGTGCCACCATGCCAAGCCCTTGTAATATAAGAATGAACTCACACATGCACATGTACACTTGTGCACACACACAGGAATACACACACACACACACACGCATTCCCATGCAGATGTGCAGATGACACTAACAAGTGTGTACACACAACCACTTAACCACACTTATGCTCACACACAAACAGCAATGCCAGGCCTCAGCCCCAGCGATTCTTATTTAAATGATTAGAGAGGGGCCTGGATGTTATCATTATTATTATTTTCTAGAAAAGTCAAGTACACGATCAACATCTTAAAAATGTGTATTTCTTATTTCTGGAACTCAGCACCTTACCAATTAGGAACTGTATAGGCCACCTGGGGCCCAAGACCCGGAGCAACCTGTTGGCCAGAAACTAGTGCGCAACAGCTGACACTTCCTGTGTGAGCAGGGATTATTGCAGATTGCTCAAAGGTTTTCCAGGTTTGTCTGCAGTACAATGCGCAGCCATCATACTGGCTGTGAAAACCTACACAGTACACAAGTTTGGTTTTGGCAGTAGCAGCTGCTGGGAGCCCATGCACTTGGGTGTGTGTGTGTGCGTGTGCTGAGATTTTGATGAGTTGACAATGCTGCTAGGATTTACTGCTGCTTAGAACACAGAGCACACAGAGCAATTAGACAAGAGAGAGAAATAAAAGGAATAAGGATAGGAATGGAAGAAAATAAATTAACACTATTTGCAGATGACATGATACTCTACATGGAAGACCCCAAAACTCCACAAGAAGGCTCCTTGAATTAATCGACAAATTCAGCAATGTAGCTGGATACAAAGTCAACACCCAAAAGTCAATAGCATTCCTATATGAAAGCACAAACAGACTGAGAGAGAAATTAAGGAAACCATACCTTTCACAATAGCATCCAAGAAGTTGAAATATTTAGGAATCAATCTAACAAAAGAAGTAAAAGGTCTATTCAAAAAATCACAGTACTCTGAAAAAAGTGATCAAAGAGGATTTCAATAAATGGAAAAACATTCCTTGCTCATGGATAGGAAGAACCAATGTTGTGAAAATGGCCATACTACCAAAATTGTTGTACAGAGTCAATGCAATTCCCATTAAACTACCATTAGCATATATCACAGATCTAGAGAAAACATTCCTTAAATTCATGTGGAACCAGAAGAGACCCAGAATAGCAAAAGCAATCCTGGGCAACAAGGACAAGTCAGGGGGAATCACAATCCCTGACCTGAAATTATACTAGAAAGCTACTGTAATAAAATCAATATGGTACTGGCTAAAAAACAGACCTGAGGATCAATGGAACAGACTGGAAGATGCAGCCACAACCACAAACACACTGAGCCACCTAACCTTTGACAAATGGGCTAAACAAACTCACTGGAAGAAAGACAGCCTCTTGAATAAATGGTGCTGGAAAAATTGGCTTGCCACTTGCCGAAGACTGAAAATAGACCCAAGGCTATTACCATGCACCAAACTAAAGTCAAAATGGGTCACAGATCTCAATATTAAAATAGAATCACTAAATCTATTGGAAGAGAAAGTAGGTAAAAACCTCAAAGACATAGGGGTAGGCAGGGAGTTCATGAACAAAAACCAAACTGCACAGAAAATACCTCAAAGAATCAACAACTGGGATCTCATCCTACTGAAAAATTTCTGCACATCTAAAGAAATCACCAGCAGAGTAAAAAGAAAGCCTACAAATTGGGAAAAAATTTTAGCTGACTGTCCCTTAGACAAAGGTATCTAGAACATATAAAGAATTAAAAAACATCAGACCCCCCAAATTCAAAGATCCAATCCAGAAATGGGCATCTGAGAACAACACACACTTCTCAGATAAAGAAATAACAAATGGCAAATAAATGCATGAGAAAATATTCAACATCATTAGCCATTCAAGAAATGCAAATGAAAACAACATTGAAATTTCATCTCAACCCAGTAAGAATGGCTAGCATTAAGAAGTCAACCAATAACAAGTGCTGGTGAGGCTGTGGAGAAATAGGAACTCTTCTCGACTGCTGGTGGGAATGCAGACTGGTGAAGCCACTGTGGAAATCAGTTTGGAGACTCAGCAAACTAGGTCAGGAGGTCCCATTCATCCCAGCCATTCCACTTCTGGGTATTTTCCCAGAAGATCTGAAAACATCATGTCATAATGATATGTGTGCATCCATATTTATAGCAGCACAATTTGTAAGTGCTATTTGTGGAACCCAAATGTCCATCCACTGAGGAATGGATAAAAAAATTGTGGTACTTCTATATAATGGAATATTACTCAGCTATAAAGAAAGACAAACTCAAAGCCTTTACAGGTAAATGGTCACGACTAGAGATCACACTCATAAGTGAAATAAACAAGATCTCTACGTGTAAGCAACATATTATCTCACTAGTGTAAGAACTTGAAAGAGTGAATAAAAATTAGGAGGCATGACAGACATTGTGAAATGAAAAGAACATGCTCACAAGTAAAGAGCAACTTGGGTGAGAGAAAAGAGAAAAGGAAGAAATGGAAATTATGTATGTATGTATGTATACGCAGGATAGCTAACATAGTTGTACTACTGACTTTATCACTTTACTGAAAGGGACAGTTAATGATTAATTATTTGATCAAGTTTGCATGTCTCTGTTTGTTTTCCTGAGAAACCACTTTGAAGATATCAATATGTAATACAACAAACTGATGATTTTCTACCACTTTGTCTGTAACTCTGTATTGCTTGTACTGTTCTTACACTATTTTGTAAATGGATGTCTGTTTGTTATTTGTTTTCCTTCTTTTCTTTTTAAAATAAATTTAAAAAAAATAGAACACAGAGCATGGCCCGGACCTTGCCTTTCCTGGGTCCCCAACCCCCCACCACTGCACCCCTCCCCAGCCACCCATCAGCAGATTGATACTTGGAGCACTGGGCATTGCAGCAGGGCAGGGCTCGCTGTCACAGGCTGGCCTTTGCTCCCCTCCCACTGAACACGGCCACAGGAGTGGTGATAGCAGCACTGCTGCAGCCCTGGGCTATCAGCACTCGGCCCATGTTGTTCTCTGGGCCATGATTTTTACATAATCTCTTCATGAATTCCTCCTCCCAATACCCTACTGGAAGACAGTTCAACCATGGGGACTCTGACCAGTAAGACTGAGGAAAATGCAGAGAGCTGTCAGCTTTGCCTCTGAGACCCACTATGGGATGTGTGTCCCAGAGCAATCCCAGAGCTGGCTGAGAAAGGGACATGTGACATTGCTTATGGCATTGAGGAGAGGCAGGGAGCTAGGACAGCCAGTGGGCTGATCTTGGAGCGGGTGGATAATTAAAATGTGGGGTGGTATGTCCTGAAGTACAAGAGGAGCAGTAAAATAGTGTGGTGCTCAAGGGAGGAAGCCAGAGGGAGAAAGCACAGGACCATTGCCATGAATGAATATGCACATATACATTGTTCCCATGTGTAACACATACAAAGCCACGGCAACACAACAAGCATTCTAAAGGTAAGAAACACCCCAGCTGTTGAAAGGAACTCATGGAGGCAACATAAATCATCACTAGAATTTTTGTGATCCGTGTAGTTATTTTAAACATTCAGAAATTGTGCCTGAGGAGTGTGAGCGGGGAGGAGACAGGGAGGCAGGTAGCTTTGATGGGGACAGTAGCACAAAGCAAGGGGACATCTTCACAGATGATGCTAATTACATCCCACACACTGAAGATCTCAGCTCACTTTCCTGGAGGTTTGAACAATGCATTTTATAGAGGTATGCTAAGTACTGCTTGGTAGTAGTCCATCAGCCGTAAAATATCTGGACAATTTCCTTATAAATACTTCTTCCAATATTTTTACTGCCTGGTATTTTGCAGAAGGATCCATTCTGCCCAAAGAACCTGGAATTAATTCCTCCACTCCGTGT
Organism: Dinomys branickii; assembly: GCA_004027595.1. Lineage (NCBI taxonomy): Eukaryota > Metazoa > Chordata > Mammalia > Rodentia > Dinomyidae > Dinomys > Dinomys branickii. The sequence continues at coordinate 44,706 of PVLD010011944.1, read as the reverse complement.
TATGGCAAAACATGTGTTGCCATGGTTTCTTAAAACAAAATTTCAATTAGCAGATGGAGCTACTGAGAGGAGAGTGTCTTACTCATGTAGAAATTTGGAGCAGAACTGAAGCTAAAATAAACACATTTTAGAAAGTCCTGCCACTTAAAATTACAATTTATTATTGCCAACAGTATGGTGGTATATTAATTATTGTGCTAAACATTGTTAATTGATATATATCTCGTAAAAGTAACAAATTCAGCTCCAAAGTTTAGTTTATAATATCTTTTTATTTTAGTCACTAATATTTTTAAACTTAGAGAATGTTCACTAGAGCAACATGAAATGCAGGAACATATTTAGAATTCACTGTGGATGATTATAAACTATTGAAACATTTTGAAATGTTGAATCGATGGAGGAAATATAAATCATTACCAGAATTTAGGTGATCTGTGTAGAGTATATTAAACATTCAAAAATTCTGAGATGAGATTTAAAGTCGGTGGCTTATCATTCAAAATATATTCTCATTCAAAATATATAATTTTAGCTGGGCACATGGACTATATTTTCCAGCTTCCCTTGCAGCTATACATAGCCGTGTGACTAATGTCACAATGTGGGTCAGGTTATTTTACTTTCTTGGGCCCTCCTTAAGCTCCAGCAATCCGCATCGTTAGCTGTCTTCATTCATTTCTCCCTCTTGATCTCTGGGATGTGGTTGCTGCTCAAATGTGGTTGCACTCCTCAAATTCTGCCTAGGAGTGGAAACTGTCTAGAGTTTGCTCGCCATTTGCAGAGGAGCTCCAGTGTAATTGGTGTACTTAACAAGCTCTTGTCAAAGAATATAATTAATATTACAGTTTTAATAGTGAAACTCAGATTCCTGGTATTCTGGAAAAACCAAGTCCCAGTGTATAAGAACCAGCTGTGAGGTGCTGTGAGACCCAGGAGAGGTATGCTGGCCCAGGTTTGCACAGAGTGCAGTTTATTTAGGAATTACTGACAGAAGTATGTCTTGGGCTTTAACAACACAGGTATATCCCTGAAATTTAGATTAGAGAGAGGGGACTTATAGAGTGGTCGGAACAAAAATGAATTCATACAAGCTACAGTGTACCTGGTACCAGGTATCTGGCACCTGATATCAAAGGTGTCAAGCACGTTCCTGTTGTTGATATTGACAAATTCCAGTACAAAAGCTCCACATACCACTCAAATGACTTTATTTATTTACAGTCAACTGGGAAACTATTATCGGAGTTTCTCAGGAGAAATTATGGCCTTTACAACTCAAGACAGCTACAGGTCAAGGTGGATTCCTACACCTGCTTAGCATGTACTTTGTTTTTCAACCATCTTAGGCATCCACTGGGAATGGGAATCAGCATGACTGTGGAGTGTGGGTACGGGAATGGTATGTAAGAAGCCACTAGCTCATAGTTCAAGGAGTTATGTTTGCAGTAGGGCTGGGTGAACAAGATGAACCTGTCAAAATAGTTTCACTTGGGAAAGAAATCACCGGCGTTTGAAGGAATCCATCCGCATCCTGTCTTTCTGGGTAGCTGATCAGAACTTCTGCTTTCTTGCAATGCTGCATAGGGCTTTACATATCCTGGTTCAAAGGTCTGTCTCTCCTCAGTCTCTCCGACAGTTCCTTCCATTCCCCCAGCCACACAGTGTGCCCGTTATCCTAGGAGGCAGGCCAAGAGTCCAGGTGTCCATTGCAAGTTTACCCCGTTTTTCCCTCCAGATTCAGGACCTGGTCTAGGGCACCAGGAACCACTGGTGTGGGCACGTGCCTTCTGCCAGGCTTCTTGGATCCTTGCCTGTCCATCTTGGAGCTGTCTCCATACAGTGCACAGTGAATGTGTCACTTCTTTCTCAAAAGCCTTCAGGGGCTTCCATTTAGCATGAAAGTTTAACCCTTTCAGGGTTCCAGCCTCTCATGGCTTGTCCTTCTGACCTCTCTGGGACCCCTTGGTTGGCCTCTTTCTTCCTCTATGCTCTTCAGCTGCAGTGGCCTTTTTCAGTTGTCCCTGTGCCCTAGTTCCCTCCTGCCACAGGGGTTTTGCCCACACCACTTCTTTAAAGGAACCCTGCTCTCTGCCATCACAGTTTCCATGTCCTGACACCCCTATCACTTCCTTAGGGAGCTGGCCCAGGCCCTCCAGATGGGGCAGGGTCCTGCTGTTAATAGGCTTTTGGAGAAGGGGTATGTGATGGTTCATTTTGGATGTCAGCCTGTCTGGGTTGAGGGATGCCTGGAGAATTGGTAAGGCACGACTTCTAGGTGTGTCTGTGAAGGTGTTTCCGAAGAATATTGGTGTGAGAGTTAGCGAACCAAATGGAGAAGACCCACCGGCAATGTGGGCAGGCACCATCCAGTCATCTGGGGGCCGAGATGGAACAGAAAAGGAGGGGAGGTAGTCTTGTGTCCCTGTCTGTCTCCTTTCTGTTGCTGCTGCTGCTCTTGGATATGACTCTGGATGCTGCTCACGGACTGACTCTGGATTCTGTTTCCTTTGGACTCTGTCGACCTTGAGGGGTTCTTGGGCCTTCAGTCTCAGACTTTAGCTTCTAGTTCTCAGTCATCAATTTCCCTTATTTTGAGGCATCTCATTTCTTGGCCTGAGCTGCTACTGGTTTCCCTGGCTCTCCGTCTTGTACACATCCGTGGTGGAACTTTTCAGCCTCTCTGATTTTTATGGACTCATGTGTTTGGAGGATGACTGGACCATAGGGGCACCATACTCACCAGTGGATTAATACACTGATGATGTCAGTAGCTGAATGTGCTATCAGGAGGTGGGGCCTGGGTGGAGTGGGTCACTGGGGAGGGTGTCCTGGAGGGTGTGTTCTTGTCCTGGGATCCTCTCTTCTTTCTGATTCATGGCTGTAACAAGATGGGGTTTCCTCTGAGACCATTCTCTTCCACCACGCATTTTCTATCTTGGAGCTAGCCAACCAGGGACTAAACCTTTTGGAAACTGTGAGACAAATAAAGGTCTCCTCCTTTAAGTTGAGTGTTGGGTATTTTGTTCCACTAATGGAAAAGTGACTAAAATAGTAATTGAGTGAGCTAATCTAATATACCCCCTCCTATAACACCTATTTTGCTCATTCTTTCTCTCTGGAGTATCCTGACTAATACAGACTGTGTAAGTCTTTGTTCATCATTTTATTCCTGGTGCCAAATACAGAGCCAGATGTTATTTGATCTGCACTCAGTAAGATATTTGACAAATGTGGAATGACACCAATTGTTAAAGTTCTCATTACCACTCGTCGTTTTTGTAGTTTCAAGGAGCTGGGCAAGGAATGATGTGGCTTACTGACACTCTGTGGAAATACTCTTTGGTATATCCGTTGGTATCCACATTCTTACAATATAGAATTCTATGTCAGGATACTGCTACGTCTGAATATTGGGAATAGTCATCAGAAATGGGGATTACCGTTGAATGCAAACCTAAAAAAATAAATACTTGTCCCTAACACCCATTTCGGTAGCCTACATATTCTTATAATGATTGCACTCAATGTTGGCGTTGGAAATGGAGAGTGTGTGCTGGACTAGGATAGTGTGCACCAGACCGAACACCTCCGAAGTCTGTTTCACTTTTCCTTTGATTTCTCATAGCCTGGTGTTGGCCCCACATGAGATGCATGTAGTTATTTTTTAGTCAGTGAATTGACTGACACATTAAGCCATAAATTTGTACTCTCACTTTATCATTTATCTATCATCTAAATATTATTTACCTACATCTGGCATCTATCTGTCTGTCTATCTGCCTATATGCCTACCTACTTATCATCATCACTATCTTCAAAACAGGTCCCAAAGCCAAAAGACCAGCAGAATCATGGAAGAGGACACACCTCTCACCTCCTCCCATTCCCTTCTTTGTTTGAGGCTCTTCCTCTGCTCTGCACAGCCTGGCTATTGTAGTGTCCTAAACTCAGAGTATAGGTTTTGTTCTCTTTTCTGTCCACATTTATGACTATCATATGGCTTTAAATGCTGCAGATATACTGCCCATTTCTGAATGTTTATGTCTCGTTCTCCTCTTCCTTCAACTCAAGAGTCTAACATCCAGAATGCCATTTTACATGTGAACAGCTTACACAGTGTTCACACTGAACCTCCCACATCAACAGCAGGTAAAGAACTAGAACTCAAGCACCCCCTGAAGGCCCCCTAGGCCACTTTTTAGCTGTTAGCCTGGCCCTCAAGTGAACATTCTCCCAACTTTTAACAGCATTGATTATTTTTCCTGTTTTTACATTTGTCCTGTTACATATAATGTGCAGTTTTGTGCCTTATGATGGTCTCAAATTGTTGACTTCAATCATACATCCACTGTCTTAGTCACTTTTCTCGTTGTAAGACAAAATACCCTGTTTTTAGAATAAAAGAGGAAATGAAGGTGTCTGCAAAACAATAATGTTCCTAACTGAAAGGCTGAATCCCATAGCAGTGGAAATCTTTTTTCCTAGGATGGAAAATATTGTAGGCAAAGAGATATGTTCTGAGTTGAATCCCTTCCTGATATACCTTGGGAGAGGATTATACTGGAGAAGGGGCTGTTGGGTGTCAGTTTTAACACCTATGAGTTAAAAGAAGAAAAGTTTATTTCAGCCCACAGTTTGTAAAGGTTTTGGTCCATAGTTGGCTGGCTTCAAGGCAGGGCAGCATGGCAGAGGGGCATTGCAGAGGGAAAATGGTCCATGGCAGGGCAGGTATGGGGCCGCAGCAAGCCTCCCTTTCCCTTTTATCCCACCCAGGCTACAAACATTTGGGGTGGTGCCACCTATACCCAGAGTGGGCCTTCCTATTCATACACAGAGCTATGCTAAACCAATCAGTGGACTAATTTAGTACCACACATCCTTAATACCTTTATTACATACCTTAGATCCAGCTACCTTTGAAAAGCTCCACCTATGAGCACATGAGGATTTGTGGGGACATCCAGCCATTACATGCACTGGATTTAAACTGGAACCAGTTGTCCCAGTTCGCCTGGCACATGTGCCTAGCATGTGTAACTTTCCATTGTTTGGTTTGCTTTTTCTTTTTTTTGTGACAAAGTCTCATTATGTAGTGGCTTCAAACTCATGGCAATCCTTATGCTTCAGCCTCTTGAGTACTGAGATCATAGGCGTGGGCCACTATGTCTGGCTGTGACATTCAATTTTTAACTTAGGATGATCCTGGAGAAATGATACAGCAAATCCCCCAAGCCTTCATCCAGTTGATACCTCAATAAAGCATGTGTTCACATGTGAGGGAAGAATCGCCACTTGTCACAGGTGGGATGTTGTAAGTGGCCTGCAGGCAAGTGTGCCTATACTCTGTTCAAGCAAATCTTTAGTCTTTGGAGGATGTGAAACTGAGGTTTGGATATTTACCTTACGTTGTCCAAGAAAGCATGGGGTGTGGTATAAGGAGAGTGTCTCCTCAGAAAGAGGATCTGACCTCGGCCTGGGCAGTAGGGGCTTCCGCCTCAAAGACCAGAGACCAGGGAGATCCAACAGCCTCTTCTCCACCATAATCCTCTCCCAAGATATATCAGGAAGGGATTCAACTCAGAACATATCTCTTTGCCTACAATATTTTCCATCCTAGGATAAAAGATTTCTGCTGCTACGGGATTCAGACTTTCAGTTAGGAACATTATTGTTTTGCAGGCACCTTCATTTCCTCTTTTATTCTAAAAACAGGAAGAAAATTCAGAATAGGCCTAATCTAGGAGAAGAATGAGGAATGTAACACAATAGCACAAATGGTGGAAAGTAGCTCCCAAATGAGAAAAAATTTAAAGCAACAGAAGAGGTAAATAGTAACGGAAGTGAAAATTAAAGTTAGATTTTTTTCCCTTGATGGTATCTGTCAAAACTAAATTGTTTTCAAGTTTTTTGTTGCTGCATCACAAAGAGTTGATTCAGTGTTTTAAATTCTGTTCTGAGTGAGGCTTTTAGACTATAGACACTGTGGTATATGTGGAAATTATGGGGTTTTAGTATCTTTTTGAGAGAGTCCTTCCTCAAAGCCCTTAAACACTATTGGTGAAGCCCCTCAATTTGTGGACAAGGAAGCAGATATTGGTTTGAAAAATGGGCCAGAATTTGAAATTCACAGTGCAGATTAGAAATTCTGTCCAAAGCTACAGGTTTGCAGTCAAATTGTTGCCCAGAATGTCCAGTTGACTAGCACTAGTCAACCTAGGGATTGTTCCTGCTACACTGGGGGACTCTAGGGGGGGCCAGACCCACCTTAGAGGAAGGAGACTGAGGAAGTGTTCCATTTAGTCAGAACTAGGAAAGTCAGAAAATTGAAACTGGGAGAAGAAAATACCCTTTCCTTGGAGTATTTTTCCTAGTGTCAGACTCCCTCCTTGATCAGACACCGTCCAGGCACTCCTGAAGCCTATTTCCAGCTAGGCCTTGACTTCTGGACCTCTTGCTATTAACGCTGTCCAGTTTTAGCAAGAATCCCATCAAACTGGGTGAGTTAGACTCCCTGATGTGCAGTATTTGGTCATCTTCAATATCTAAGTGGGTCCCAACCCCTGCCATTCCCCTATCATGTCTGCTTGCCTTAGCCACCTTCAGCAAGAACCCTGCAAGGTGGATTTCACCAGAATCCCCCCACCTGATGTTTCTGCTTAGGAATTTTTCATCCACTGACCCCCACCCAGCTCCTTGGCTATCAGCTTCCATGTTTCCTTCTGTATTTGAAGTTACAGCACGAAGTCTAGTCTTTTTTCCTTGTAACAGAACCCTTATACCTTACAAAACAGTGCACCCAGAATAAATGACTCCAACAGGTACTGTGATTGGAATATGGGGGAGGGCACCCCTCAAGTCTTCTGTGTGGGCAGCTGGGTCCCCAGTGTGATGAGTCAGGAGCAGGTGGGATCTTAAAGAGGTGAAGCTGTGTAGGAAGTAATTATGTCATGGGGGCACTGTTAGAGGAGATTAGTGGGGCTCTTAGGAAATCTAGGTTAGTTCTTTTGAAAGGTTTTTCTAAAAGGGCAAGACTGACTCCTCCTCAGTACCTCTGGCTTCCTGCCCAACAGAGTGACCTCTCTCCTTCTCGTACTCCTGGTACAGTGTCATCTACCATAATGTCACAAAGTGGAGGAGCCTGTGCCAGAGCCAGTTCTGTGCTATTTGGACTTTCACTTTTCCTAACTACAAACTAAATGAACTATTTTCTAGCTAGTTGTTGCCTATGCTCCCAAGGCTGGTCTCAACCTCTAAAGTTCCTGCCCCTGCCTCTTGAGTAAGCCACAACTATGGCACATATCACCATATCCAGCAAATCTCTTACTTACACAGGACCCAGCTTCAGAGATTTTGATGCAGTAATGGAAAACTGACTGACACACCATGATTTAACAAATGTCATGAGTAAGTTTTTCTTTAACATTGGCTACACATTTTAATGAATTATTGTCTTAATCAACTTTGTGCTGCTGTAACAGGATACTTGGGACTAAGTAATTTATAAAGAACAGAGATTATTTCTTATAGTTCTGGGTCCTGGGAATCCAAGATGGAGGGATCCACATCTGACCAGGGCCTTCTTGCTGAATCACCCCATGGGAGACTGTGCAAGAGCAAAAGCACATTCCAGGCAGAGATGGAGGGAGGGAAGACAGTGGGAGAGGACCCATGAATGCAAGAGGAGCTGAGCTTACTTGTGTAAACGACCATCCCTACCTAATGACCTTAATCCATCCATGAAGGCTGAGCACTCCTGACCTCATCAGCTCTCAGACCCCACCCCCAGCACCGCTGTACTGAGGAATAAGCTTCAAACACATGAACTGTGGAGACACATTCAGACCGTCGCAATCATGCACCGTTGCCTTCTCTTAGCATTGGCACATGTGACCACTGGGGGAGGATCCACTGGGGGAGCCACCACATGCAGTTCACACAAGCTCCTGCTCAACCGCTGAGTGGGAGGCAGTGGGTCCATTCTTTGTTGTAAAGCTTCAAGCTATGCTTACATTATGAAATGGTTTCTCCAGCTACTGCGCAGTGACATAGCTTGGCACATTACAGAGGTCTATGGGCACATGTGTGTTATTAAAGGTTAGTACTGAGCCAGGTGTGGTGGCACACACCTGTAATCCCAGCACTGGGGATTGCAGGTGGGAAGATCACTGCTAGTTTGAGGCCAGCCTGGGCTACAAAGTGAGTTGGAGTCCAGCCTCAACTTCATAGTGAAACCCTGTCTCAAAAGGAAAAAAAAGATTAGTACTGAGCCTAAATGGTATAAAATGATGAAAATTTAATGTGCTTATGTTAAAAGCCTCCAACTAAATGTTTTAAGGCTGTGAAAAATTCTTTCTCTCAGCACAACGTTATATTTTGGGGGGGCATTTTACACCTCCCAACATGGAGTACCCTTGACAATTTTATGTGTTCTTTAAGTGGATAGAACAGGAGGACTGTGGGTCTGTAGAGATGATTTTATGTATTTAGATTTTTACATCTTGGGAGTTAGCAGCCTATTTAGCATTGTTGCATTCTTCATTTTAATTTCCAGAAAGCTTTCTGGCTGGCTGGAACAGGAGACAAATAAAAGCAGGTGCGCTAAGCGTGGGCGAAGGTTTTCCCCTGCTCTCTCTTGGCCTTCTCTGCCTTGATTCTGAGAGTAGAAAGGGCCCGCTCAGTGGAGAGCCTTGAACTCTTCCTGGATAATCTGGGCTTTATCTGATGCTATTCACATTACGCTGTGTGTGTTTAGTGCCTTAGTCCTGTTTCATATGAGTGAATTTCATAAATTAATCAGATTATTGTCAGTGACTCCATCAGAATTTATATGATCAAAGCAATTACTGTTTAAAGTAGGCATTTTAAAAACTGCATTTTAAATTGTGATCATTTTTGTGATTTACCAAAACATTTTCAGAACTGGATAGTTTCTTCTTTTCTTTCCTCCCCCCTCCCTCCTTTCTTGAACATTTACTAGGTGTTGAACAAAGGTTGTGAAGTGAATGTGGTTTATTGTTTGTGTCATGTTGGCTAGATTGTGATTTTCAGTTAGTAAACATCAGTGTGGATGTTACTGCAAAGGTTTTTTTCATGGATTAACATTTAAATTAGTAACTTTGAGTAAAGTGAGCGAGCCTCATCTAATCAGGTGAAGGCCTTGGAAAAAGACTTACTTCCTCCCAGGAGGAGGGCATTCTGCCTTTGGACTCAAGGTGTAGCCTAGTCTAGCCCGCCTTGCACCCCAGGGTCATATGAGCTGATTCTTTAAGATAAATCCTGTCCCTGTCTCTCTCTATGTGTGTGTACATACATACATGCACATCTTATTGATACACTCTTCTGCAGAGCTCTCACTAATGCATGGAATGAATTCAATTTTATTTTGAAAAGTTTGGTGGGTGGGGGTATGCACAAGGCCCAGAGTTCCATCCCCAGCACCCATACACACACCGCTGGGTGATAACTCACCTCTGGCCTGGCCAGACTCTGGCTTCTGTGATGTCCACTCAGCCAGGAAGCAGGCCATACACACCAATGTGACATGTGCATAGCGGATGTGTATACTGAGCACCATGGGAGCCGTGTGGAGACGCGACAGGCAGTTTGGGGGTAGGAGAAGACTTCTAGGCAAAGTCATTGACTCAGCCTGCATCACAGGTGGACTCACCTGGAGGCACAAACTGAATGAGGAACGAGGCTGGTGAGGGGCTTGGGGGTGACTCTGGTTGGCACACACAGGGAGGGCACTGGAGCTGGACCGCTGCCTTTGGAGTTAACCACACCACCCACCTTGACCCTCCACCATGGCTGGTGTATGCCCAGTGGACAGTACGTGGACTACACGGACCTCTTGGGGGGCGCGGTGTGCTCACTGCTGTGCTAACGGTGTACCTGGGAGAATCACCCACGGGTCACTCACGGGCCGTGCCCTGGGGCCGACGGTGAACTTGCTCCTGGTCTTACCATCCCCACTTTGGTCACGTCGGCTTCCCCTCTGCGGAGCATCCAGTGCTCCGCACACACAGGGCGCCATGGCACAGGACGAGGGGAAGGCTGCTGAGGAAGGCTGCCCATAGGAAGAGACTGTAGGGCCTTTGCACGGACCCAGCCAGAGTCACAGCCATAAGCTTTGTTCCTCATTCTCCTTGGATGTCTCACTCAATACCGAAGCCCTGAAAATGCTGCTTGGCACAAGTGCTGATCCCAGGAGGATGTGGTCATTGCAAAGGTGAGAACCTTAAGTTGCACTTGAGATAGCTTAAAAATGGGGCCACCTCCCACCCATGGACCACTGAAGGCTATTTCAAGGAGGCCTTGCAGAATAACTCACTGGAGATGGAACTTCCTGCCAAACACAGCAGAAATATATGCTGTTAAAGCATAAAAAACTTCATTTCCAGTTGTAAGCTACTTTATTTTCATTGATCATAAATTCTCATTTTCATCACAATATCCAATTTTAATGCTATGTAACGCTAGTGATTTAGTTCTCACAAGAGAATTGTTTCTATGAATGCACATGAGTTCACCTGTTTTTATGTCCAGGTATAATTTCATTGTCACAAGCTTTATGTCACACTGTGGTGGACGCCTGCCAGAAGACTTTCATGGATCTCCAGTCAGTGCCAGGGAACCTGGGCAAGGGTGTCAGTCATGTGCTACCTTCCCAGGGGTGACACAGCCTCAGCTGGCCATGCCGGGTTCTTTTCAAGGAACCATGTGGCTGTTGCTTTTCTTTCTTAATGGTAAACAATAGGAGCACGGAATTTTCCCTGGCATTGTTGTCCCTTTGTGAAGAGAACTGACTTGGGGTGAATTGGTACAGGGAGTAGCATATTTGAAGGTGGGGAGGACAAGACCTGAAGGCATCAACGGAATTGCGGGAGCCAGCCATGTCTGACCTAGACCCTTGCCAAGAGGCGCCAATGAATCACTTTCATTTTTCTTTGCTTAAAGTGTGTTGTTTATTATTATTAAATTAAGAAATCTTTGAATTGTGGAAAAATACACAGAGGAATCATATAATATTTATCTTTTGTTAACAGGTTTATTTCTAAAGTAGTCATCCTATTCCATATCCCCACCAACAATGTGCAAAGGAGTCAGTTTCTCTGCATCAAGTAGCGTAGCACTTAGCATGATGTCCTCAAGATTCATCCATGTTTTAGTAAACTCTATCATTTCCTTCCTTTTAAAGGCTGAATACTATTCCATTGTGCATGTATTTCACATTTTATTTGTGCATTCGTTGATAGACACAGGTTGCTTCCATCTTTTAGCTTTTGTGAATAATGCTGCTACAAACAAGTGTTTTATGATTAAACTTTTTAAATTTTGAGATCATTGTTGATTCACACAGTTGTAGGAAATAGCCTAAAGAGAACCTGTGCATTTTCTACCCAGTTTCCCCAGTGGTAATGTCCTGGCAAAACTGGTATCACAGTGATCTTGTTCGGATTTCCTCAGTTACATGTATTAATTTGTGCGTTTGTGTGCACGTGTGTAGTTCTATGCAGTTTCATCACATGTGTAAGTTTGTGAATCCACTGTCACCATAAAGATAGTGAACAGTTCCATCAGCAGGAAAACCCTTCATGATGTGCCACACCTGTCTCTCGCCACCCAATGTCTTTAGTGCCTGGGAGACACCAGTCCAGTCTCCATTCCTATAGTTAGTCATTTCAACAATGTTATATGAATGGACTCATACAGCGGGTAATCTTCTGGGTCTGGCTTTTTCATTTAGCACAATACTCAGAAGACTCATCTAAATAGTCGCTTGTACCATTAAAAAATTGTAGAGTAGTGTTCCATGGCATACCGTAAGTGCCATGGTTCCTCACACATCGACAGACATCTGGGCTCTTTCCAGATTTTGATTAATACTAATAAAGTTGCTATACATATTCACATGCAAGTTTTGTGCAAACATAAGTTGTCATTTTTCTGGGGTACATGCTTAAGAGTACAAGTCGTGGGTCACATATAGTTGCATGTTTAGTTTTATAAATACCTGCCAGAGGATTTTCATGAAGTAGACATTTCATTTCTTATTCCCATCAGCAACATGCAAGAGACTTGGTTTCTTGGATTCATGGCCAATATTTGGTTCCAAGTTTATTTGGTAATTTTTTGCTTCTCTCTCCTGCTATTTATTCTTCATTGGAGGTTTCCTTCTTCTAAAAATGGTAGAAAAGCTGGGCGTGGTGGCGCATGCCTGTAATTGCAGCATTCAGGAGGCTGAGGCAGGAGGATCGTTGTGAGTTTGAGACCAGCCTGGGCTACAAAGTGAGCTCAAGGCCAGTCTGAACTGCATAGTGAGACCCTGTCTCAAAAAGACAAAAATAATAATAATAATAATAAAATAAAATAAAATAAAAATGGTGGAAGAATGGAAGGAGTAGAGCAAAAGAGAAATATAATGAAGGAGAGAAACTGGAATGGTAGATTTTAAAGATTAACATGGAAGAATTAGACTTGCTCTCCATTGCATGGAATGTCCTTGGGCAGAATCTCAGAGAACTGTGGACAGTTAGTGCCTGCAGGGAAAAGGAGCTGGAGCACGGGATCCATGCATTCATGATAAAATTATTCCTGTCACATGTGCTTATTTGTAAAAATCTGTTTCTTTTCTGCTTCAGGCCTAACAAAAGTAGAATATAACTTGCAAACAAATGAAAAGAATTTAAAGAAAATATTATCAATGTGCTAGAAATTAAACAGGAAATAAAACCAAATCAAATAAATTATATATTCACAATAAAGGAATGTGGATTAAATTATCCATAAAAGACAGAAATTTTCATCTAGAATAAGAAAAAAACTATCAGGTTGCATGTTTATGATTGATGCCCCTAAACACAATAAACATGATGTTGGAGTCAACTCCATGATACACCACATGTGCCATATGTATATATACCATACATGGACAGTGCTATGAAATACAACTTTTTTTGCAAATAAATAAAAGATAACTGTATACATTTCAGATAAAGTAGGCACTGTGGTAGAAAAACCTTTAAGGATAAACAAGGGTGTTAGTTTCTCATTTCTAGACAAAGTACCTGTGATGCTCAACTTCAAAGGAGGAAATGTTTATTTGAGTTCACAGTTTCAAAGATTTCAGTCCATGGTCACTTGGCCCTGTGATTCTGGGCCTGTGGTGGCACACATAGTCTGTCATGGTGAGCATGTAAGGAAGAGGGGCCTGAATGGCTGGGTGCAAAAGAGAGAGGAACCAAAGGCCAGGGCCCTAATACCGCCCCCCGCCACCAAGGGCAAGTACCCACTGACCCAAACACTTCCCACTAAGCCTCATCTCTTAAAGTTGCCACCAGCTCCCAACTGCACCTCTGAGGGGCTGAACCTTGAACACATGGACCTTTGGGAGCCCTTATCCAAACCATCACAAGGACCATTGCTTGAGCACACAGGAGTAATTTACCAGAAAGCTATAATAGTTCTGAAGCTGTGACCTGGCAACTCATTTTCAGCCACATGAAGCCCAGGTACACAAAGGCAGTGAATGGACAAAGCAATTAGATATTTAATAAAGTTATACAAAATATTTGAACAACAAAAGTAAGAGCTGGAACTAAAGCACATTCTTGGATCTTTGTGCCAAGCAAATAAGTGCTAACATTTGTGGACTGCTTCCCATGTCTAGGCAGTGTTAACTCAGAACAGAGGAAGGAGATGGAGGAAGAGAGAAGTTGAATAGTTAGCTCAGGGTTACTAAGCCAGTAAGTGACAGTGCTGAAGCCTGGGGTCATCTGTCTCTAGAAGCAAAGCCTGTACCTGTTAGCCCAGAAAGTACCTTAGGTTTTGCAGGCTACACAGTATCTGTCACACTGTTCAACTCTGTAGTTATATAAAATGTATCAATGAAAGGGCAAGACTGCAGCCCAACAACATTTCATTTACAAAAACAGAGAGAAAATATTGATGGTGTTGAGCTTGTGCGCTCTAGTGTAACTTCTGTACTAGACTGTATCATTGCTATGCAGTTACTTCAGCATTTATAAAAAATGTCACAAAAATCAAGCACATGCCAGACAGCAATGAAGGACCTCAGAAGAAGTTCAACACCAAGCACGCCACATGCACTGACCATGTTGTGAAATTGTGACTACATGTATGTGTACATACACACGTTTAGTATAGAGATAGCTAAGAAAAGTCAATATGTTTAGAGAGTAAAAGCATACTTGCAATGAGAGAGGAAAAGTTATCATTGGAATTATGAATATTTTGAACTACAGTGAACTCTTTGTAGAGTTCAAAGTGTATTTATAAAGAAAGAAAAATTAGATATTAGTGTGTAGCATCCAACTCCAGAAGCCAGGCAGAGAACGAAAGAGTAAACTTGAAAGAGGAGACATAAGGGGATTATACATGTGAATATGTGAACTAAGGAAATAGAAAGCTAATAAATGGTAGAGAAGATACAATTAAATTATTTTTGGTACCAGGAATTGAACTCAGGACCTTGCACTTGCCAGGCAGGCACTTATACCACTGAGCTATATCCCAGTCCCCAGTTATATTATTTTTGAGCAAAGGTAATAATGTAGAAAAATACATGGCTAAATATATCAAGATATAAAACACAGAGACCATTTTGTCAGTACAGAGAAGAAGGCATAACTGATGTATAAGAGAGAGAGAAAGAAGCACAAGACTACCAGGATGAACTGTGCAGTAATGTATTTGAAAATTTAGATGAAATTGGCAACAACCAAATGACTAAAATTGACACAGTAAAGAAGAAATAACTTCAGCAGTCTGGTAAATGGTTAAGAAATGCATTGTGTAGAAAGGAATGTCCCTAGAACTTTCACTCTTCACCTCCAGCCAGACGCAGATGATTTTGAGTGCGTTTTATCAACATCCAAGCAACATGCATTCCTATTTTCTAGAAACAGTGGTGGAAAACACAAATGAACTGCAGTTCCCTAAACCGTGGGGCTGGTACACAATCTTTTTCTTAAAAAGATATAAAAAACAACCAGGTTTGGGGGCACATGCCTGTAATCCTAGCTGGTCAGGAGGCCAAGGCAGAGGATCACAAGTTCAAGGTCAGGCTGGGCAAATTAGTGAGAGCTTGTCTCAAAATAAAATTTAAAAAAGGCTAGAGATACAGCTCAGAATTCCTTGAGTTCAATGCTTAGTACCAGAAAAATCTATCTATCTATGTAGATATCTATCATTTATCTATGCATTGCACAATAAATTACAGTTAGATAAAGCACAACTGCATACAATAGTTTATGATTAGATTGCAGAATTTTATGACCCTGACATATGAATACACCCATAAATCCAGTGCTACAATTAAGGTAACGAACTCATCTATCACCTTCCCTTCATGATCTCACTTCTGCTGTTTTCTATCTCTCCCATCCCGGGAAAGCATGAATCTGTTTTTCATCACTACTTACCAATTTGTGTTTTTTAGAGTTTTATATACATGCAACTTTTGTTTCTCATGTTTCATGTCACCTGATTGAGATGTATTTATAATGTCAGGTGTATTAATAGTCCATGTTCTCTTCTGTTGGGCAATATTTCCATCATATGGATATATAATTTGCTCACTAATGCACTGTTGATGAACATTTTGCTTAGTCCCACTCTCATTTATCACAAATACAAACTGCAGTGGAGATTCACATATGAGTCTTAACAGAAGTGCATGCCTCCATGTCTTTTGGGTGAACATCTAGCAGTAACATTTCAGTTATATGGTGCATGTGTATTTAGCTCTTTGATAAAATGCCTCACTGTTTCCGAAGCAGTTATACCATTCTACATCTCCACAAAGGTGTGTGAGTTTGTTTTTCTACCTTCTCACTAAAACTTGCTGTGGTCATCTTACAACAGCAAAGCTGTGACCAAGAACCAGGCGGCACCAGATTTGGAGGCAAGAATCAGCTTTATTTCTCTGATGAAGAGCCGATTAGGGTTGCTTATTGCAGCCAGGGTGGCTCTTGGTAGTCCTGGGAGAATGGCGAGGGGACTTAGAAAACAAAGACAGGAGACAGGGGCTGAGGTCAGGTGGAGGCCTCATACCCGATGGGAAAAGAGGACTGGACAACCACCAGAGGGGTGTTTGTTTGTACTTTTGCAAAGTTAGTATCACAAGGTTGCCTAGTGACTGACTGAAATTCTCCAGGCAGGATGTCCTTCTCAAGACTGAGGTAGCTTGACTGCTTGCAGCACTGTGGCCTTATCTTGGCCCATACATATGACCTATTTCCAGCTTCAGCCACTCCCAGTAATTACTCCCAAAGAAGTCAGGCCCCAAAGGCTCAGGGAAGAAGGTTTTTACGGGGTAGCAATGCGGAAGTACAGAGGCAGAGTGGCTGGTCAATGGGGTATTGATTCTTACAATGTGCAGCTTCATAGTGCCTGGCCATGCAGCACACTGATCAGCTGTTTTTGGGGAACAGAAGTAACAGAAGCTAAAGCAAACTGGAGCTTACCTGGGTAATGGACGGGTAATGGATTATATTTCCTGCTATAATCTTTCCAAACTGCAGATATTCTAATAGGTATGCAGTGGTATCTCATAGTTCCAATTTATATTTCTCTAATGATTGGACTCTTTGGCAATGTTTGAACCCAGGGCCTTAACATTGAGCTACATCCCAAGTCCTTCTTAAAATTTAATTTTTAGATTATGAGACAGAGTCTCACTAAGTTGTGAAGTTCCCCAGGCTGGGCTCAAACAAGCCACCCTCCTGCCTCAGCCTCCCAGAGTCCTGGGTTGAAGTACTGTATCTGTTCTGATCTTTGTTGGCATGTTATTTCTTACCCGTGCAATCATGGTCAAAGTTAAATAGCTTTGGTTTCATACCACCACTTGGGGGCGTTTTAAAATTCAGCAACAGTAACTGGAACTGCTTTTCAAGGTAGACGGCGCTACAGGCGAGAGTGCAGAAGTCTGGGGCCCCCAACAGCTGGGAGAACAATGGGCCATTTCACTGTCACATGATACTAAACATCTACAGTCAAGAGATGCCATTTGCTATTGCTTATGCTATTGTGGGCAGGGGTGAAGGGGTCGGGTATACAAGTGTGTCACTAGAGGGAGCCTGCAGGAGCCACCTTCAAGGAGTGAGTGAGTGAGTACTTCTCAGGAGGCCAGTGAGGGAAAGACAGGAGGTAGGGAGCATGCCCAGTGCAGGGTACAGGAGAGCTGGGAAAATGCCCTGGAACCCAAACACCAGGCCATTGTGAGAGCTTGGATACTAAATGACCACATTCACGCAGAGATGGGAGGAGGGCAGCAAAATCAGTTTAGGCAAGGTGGTTCCAAGCGCCCACAGCAAGGGCAGGATCCAGGCTCTGTAAGCCAGCCCACCTGAGCCAACTGCTCAGAACGGGACTCTATGAATTCTGTAGTGAACATTTTCCTGAGACCAGCTGAATGTGAATTCTTTGTGTAGCTACAACAAATTCCCCGAAGTGGAATACTTTATAAAGAAACCATGTTTACTTAACTCACACTTCTAAGGATCCAGAGCACGGTGCAGTATCCTAAGGAGGATCCTCTGGCTTTCATAATGTGGCAGAAACAGAAAAAAAGCACAGGCTGGAAGAACAGGAAGCAAGGAATAGAGAAGCCAGGGAGGGATCAGGCTCACTCTTTTATAACAACTTGCTCTGGCAGGAGCTAATCCACCCCTAACAAGACCTGATGTTCTCCCAGAGACAGCATGAGTCCCAGGAATCCATCCCTTTTTTATTTTTTATTTTTATTTTATTTTTAATTTATTTATTTTTTATTTTTTTGCGGTACCAGGGATCAAACTCAGGACCTTGCACTTGCCAGGCAAGTGCTTATGCTACTGAGCTATATCCCCAGCACAGGAAATCCATCCCTAACTGTGGGGCCCCGTGACCTAACGACCTCTCCAGAGGCTGCGCATTAGAGGTTCCACTAGTTCTCAGCCTCCTGCTGCTTGGGGACCAACTTTCCAAAGCATGAACTTCTAGGGCACAAACCACAACCAAAGAACCATAGCACAATTCCTTTTGAAAAAGCCAAATTCTGCCTTGAGTTAGGGTGAAAATGCTGAGGAAATGTCATGGTGAGGCTGAGAAATTGAAGGAACAGCCCAGGAGGGAAATAGAGATCAGTGATCCCCTCTCCTCTCCATCCCACCTCCTGCCTTCGGAATTTTCAAAGTCCTTTTTCTTAGGGTGTACCCACTTAATTTTGTGATGTGGTATTGCTGTGCATTGCCCTTTTCTCAATCGTGGCATGTGCACGTGTTAGGCAGTAAAGGTGCTGGAAATGAATGGAATTTATGGTTCTGGAGCTTCCCAGGACATCACAGGAATGCTTCAGACAATCTCACTGATAAATGACTGCGCAAAATGCCTGTTTCTGTGGAGGGGAAAGTTTGACGGAGTTTACATTTTTAGTCTCTCATCTCGCTAGAAATCCAGAGGAAGGATGTGAAATATGAAGACAGGAAGCAGATCCCGCCTCCTTCACCTGTGACGGCTTCTGTCCCTGCGATCCAGGCGCGCTGTCGGTGGGCAGGAGCGGATGTGATTGGGAGAGGGGCACTTTATATTTGCAGTCCCGGTAATGCAATATTTAAACAAATGAATCAAACATATGAGAGCTGCTGGGGTGGAGGAATGAGGGCAGTTCTTCCCACGAGGACCCTGCACACCCACGACTTCGGAAGCGGAACTCATCCCCCACTGCCCTCCCCTTTCATCTCCGCCTGGGCCGGGCATGGGGGCTGGGCAACGGTTCCAGCCAGCGACAGTCCTTGGAGATGATCCGAGGTGACCGGACACACGGCGCTCTGCCCCCGTCCTCGCTGTGTCGCCTCGGTAGCATAGATTTTCCCCTTTGGGAAGGAAGGAACAGTTCCTCGCGACATTTTCTTGGCGCATTTCCTGTGTCTCAGGAGGTTTAGAGCACAAGAAGCACCCTGCCCACAAGAAGCACTGGCCCGTGAAGTCTGCGCGTAGCGAGTGGGACCCCGCGCCCCCTCGGGGCGGGCCTCCGGGAGCTGCGGTCCTGGGCTCCGTTTCCACGACGACTCAGGGCCAATCCCCACCTCGAGGGGGGCGGGAGGTCAATGGGACGCGTTCCCGTGAGAAGCAACCCAAGGCCGGCCCGACCCGTGTGGGACTCGGGCAGGCTCCTCCCTGGACAACAGCGGACCCGGCCCGCTTGCGCTGCCCGCGAGGTCTGGGCGCGGAGCGAGCCCCGCCCCTCGCCCCCCCCAAGGGCTGGCTTTAAAACTACTGCCGGTGACCCAAGTGTCATTAGTACGCTAAAACCAGTGTACATTTGTACATAGGTGTAATTCTACTGCAAGCTGGCCAAGCAGCTCAGACGCCTTGCAGTTTAACCACTTTGCATTGTCACGCTTCTCTTTTTTAATGTGGAGTTAGTGAAACCGTACTCAACGAGAATTTAAGAATAGATTTGTCTTGGCAATGTATTAAAAATGTACGTGTAATGCAGTTCTTAGAATAGCTTTTTAAATTATTGGTAATTTCAAAAAATCAAAATTTTAGTTATAAGGTTAGATTGATGGTTTGGTTAAGGAGAAAAAGAAATAGTATATTAAAATATGTATGATTTACATAAACCGTGTAAGCAGAATATGAAAAACTGCATATTAAGATGTGAAGTTAGTCTACCTTTTAATTTAATTTAATTTTTTTTTTTGAGACAGGATCTCGTTATGTAGTTTTTGTGTGTGTGTTTTTGAGACAGGGTCTCGCTATGCTGTTCAGGCTAGTCTTGAACTCACTTTGTAGTCCAGCCTAGCCTCGAACTTGCAACAATCCTCATGCTTCAGCCCCCCTCCAGCGCCACCACGCCCAGCCCCAGCTGGTTTTGAACTCACTTTGTAGCCCAGACTGGCCTCAAACTCACAGTGATCTTCCTGTTTGAGCCTCCCCAACGCTGGGATTACAGGGATGTGCCACTTACTCCCTGTATAATTTCCCTTAATCTGTGTTTAGGGTCAATCTCTATTAAATGGAATTTTGATTCTCTTTCAATTTTTATTATTTTCTTTTTTGTTCATGACAGGAGAGGCTTTTAAAATTCTACTTACCACAAAATCTTTCAAATAAGACAATAGATCATTTTATAAAATGTTGCTAGAACGATTAAATATCTTTAAGTACATTATAGAACATTTTAAATTTGAATGCCATGCTCTGAATGTCTCTTAGAAATTGCCCAATGTGGTTTCTCTGGTTCTCACTTGCGTTGAGCGGCTCCCATCTGTCCTGAGCTTCTGCTACCCTGGTGTGTGCAGAGAACCTGTCCTTACAGATAATCAGGCCAGTGTGAGAAATGCAGCAGGACACTGACCCAGGTTTCAAAAGAATTATTTACTAGGGGATTTTTTAAAAAATTGAGTATTTCCTTTTTGGAGATTGGTTTGCATTTTATTTACAGAACTTTTAGCAGATTATATGGGAGTGCTGCCTAGTCCTGTGTGTGTGTGGATATTGGAGACCCTTGCAATCGTGTGTGTGTGTGTGTGTGTGTGTGTGTGTGTGTGTGTTGGATTTGTGTATAAAATAAACAAGCACAGCTGGGGTAATGTGACAAAAATATGATTCTAGTTTGCTTTTCTGTTGTCTCTAGAGTGGGAACAGCTCTGAGGAATGTGTGAGCATGGTTGCCCCTGGCTGCCTGGGTTCTGCGAATCTCATGCCTTTCACACCGGAAGATGTCCTAGTAGTTGCCTCTTTGGGGCTATAGACAATGAAAGTATTGTGCATCTCTGCTGATACGGGAAAAACAACTTTCAGTCTCTCAGATGTCAGATGTGCCAAGTTCATGGTCTCACACTAAGGAATGGAGTTCTGAACCAAGGGAGGAAGCTCGGAGAGTTTTGTTGGAAGTAAGGAGAATTGTTCCTGGGTCTCCAGAAGGAGTCCCGAGTGGGCAGCCCTTGAGCCCTCTGTAATTTATAGAGCAGAGCGAGTCACAGTGTGGTACGACGTGGGTCAAACTATCAGATTACGAGTACAGCCCCTTAGGTAATATTGATCCTCTAGGGAAGCGAGGTGTGCAGCAAGGATTCTTGGAAAGAACAAAGGCATTCCTGGGAAGGGCTGGGTCCGGTCCTTCTAGTCCCCACCTCTGCGTGTGATGCCTGTGTGCTCCCACTGCACCAGGTGGTGTTAATTACAGTATAATTGAAAGCTGCTGTTTATATCTACAGAGGCCTGCAGGCCTGGCTACTGCATCTCTGTCTTGAGGCCGGACTCTTCAGGTTGGCCTCCAGCCACAGTCTGGTGTGTCTCAGCTTTTGTGCTGACTTCCTGGAGGGCTATGTCTCTCCTGATAGCACATTAATCTCTAATTTGGCTGTCTGTAACACTATCACCCTGTCCCCAGACCTGACCACTCCTTAAGCCCTGGCAGCTATTGGTCAAAGGGTACAAAGTTCCAGTAGAGAGGCACAAATTCTGATGTTCTGTTTCACAGTCAGGTGACTACAGTTAAGAATAAAATGTATTTCCTCATGTTCAGATACACAGGCCTGTAGTCTCAGCTACTCAGGAGGCCAAGGCAGGAGGATTACAAGTCTGACCCATGTATGGAGACCTTGTATCAAAATGAAAAGTTAAAAGACACAGATCTGGTGGTATAGCTTAGTGGGAGAGCACATTTGGGCTTGACCTCAGCTACATACACACGCGCGCGCACACACACACACACACACACACACACACACACACACGCTCACAAGTGTGCTTCAAAATACCTAGAAGATTTAGGAATGTTCTCACCACAAAGAAATAATAAATGTTGAGGTGATGAATATGTTAAACCCCACATTTGGTCATTACACAACATGTACATCTGTGGAAATATCAAGTTCTACCTTACAAATATGTATTTATGTGTCAATGAAAAACAGAATAAAGGGCTAGCGATATAGCTCGGGGGAATAAGCGCCTGCCTGGCAAGTGCAAGGTCCTGAGTTCAAGGTCCCAGTACTGCCAAAGAACAAAATAAAGCATTTAACCTTCATGTACTAAACAAAACCAAACCATTGCTGTGTGCTGGGAACATTGGTGCACAAGTCTCTGTGAGAAAACAAGGAACTGCCAGACTTTCTAACACAATGCTTGTCCCATTCTTCTGCAACGTATGAATGGTCTGGTGTCTCTGCATCCTCAGCAACATCTAGCATTAGAACTACCTTTAATTTTAGCTGTTACCATAGTTGTGTACTGATAGTTCCTCATGGTTTTAATTTGTATTTCTCTATTGATAATGAATTGGACACATTTCCATGCGCTGATTGTCACACATGTATTCTCTGCAATGACAAGTTTGTATTTTTGTCCATGTTCTCATCGGATTATTTTGCCTTTTTTTTGGTATTGGGAATCGAACTCAGGACCTTGCGCTTGTTAGGCAGGCTCTTGGGCCACTGAGCTATATCCCCAGCCCCATTTGCCTTTTTTTAATATTACTTTTTTTTCCAAGATAGGAATTGCCATTTGCCCAGCCTGGCCTCAGATTTGTGCTCGTCATATATCCTGCTGTCTCAGCCTCTCAAGTACCATGTGTCACTGTGCCAGTTTAATGTCTTACTTGTTGACAGCTGTATATATATATATATATATATATATATATATTCTTGTCCCTTGTTAGATATTCAATTTGCATTCTTGTCCCTTGTTAGATATTCCATTTGCATATAGCTCCCACCCACCCCAGGTGTAACTTGTATTTCCGTTTTGTTTACCTGGCTTTTTTCAGCACAAAATTTTACATTTGTATAAGATACATCTTATCAATCTTTTCATTTCTTTCTTTTGCCACCATCAGACTTCTTTAAGTCTTTATCCAGTTAATTATTATAAGCACAGATTAACAGACAGGCTAATATACCAAAAATATCTATAGAACACATAAAAGAATTATATTAATCAAAGTACACTTTTAGATACTTGGTCATGCTAGGTTATAATAACTTTTTCCCTATTGCCTTTCATTTTCCACTTTATTTATATATTGGGCATTCATATAACACAAACCATGTGATATTTAAGCTTATGTGTCTCATCTACTTCATTTAATATTATGGTCTCAGGATAACACCCATTTTTATACAAATAACTCGATGTTATCTTTTTAATGTCAGAGTAGTACTTTATTATGTGTGAATACCACATTTCCATTATCCATTCATCTGTTGATAAGCAAATAGACTGCTTCCAACATTTAGCTACAGTAAGTCCCTGAATTATGAATGTGTTCCATTATAGGAGGATATTCATAAGTTGGATTTGTTTGTAAGTCTGACAGCGTATGTCTTACACACCTTTGACACAAATATACAATATACATTGCTTTGCACTTCCGAGGAGCCCCTCCACATCACCACTGCTTTTCTCCTGACTCCAGGGCATCCCGGGCTCTGACTGAGCTGCACGCACAGCGGCATACCTGTGACAATGTCCGGCAGACATGGGAGCTACTTTGAGAGTTGTTCATAACTACAAATGTTCAGAATTCAAGGTCTGTTCTTATTTGTGAAAGTTCAAAGCTGGAATGTTCATAAGTGTCTTGATTACTTTTCTCTCATCACTGAGACAAAATACTGGACATCCAGAATTAAGGAAGGAAAGGTTTATTTAGCTCACAGTTTATGGAGGTTTCAGTCCATACCCATCTGGCTCCAAGGAAGACTGGCGCATGGCAGAGGGCAACAGTTCATGGTGGTAGAAAACAACAAAAAAGCAACAAGAATGAAAGAAAGGAGTGGTAGCAGGCAGCCTCTTTCCCTCCTTTATACTGTATACAGGCTCCCTGTTCTAGGCTGGGTGTAGCACTGACACCCATAATCCCAGCGTTGGACCATAGATCAATCAAAGACACTAGAAGCCCACCCTGATGATGGCATGAGGCTTTGGGGGGACATCTAGACACAAACCATAATAGTAAGTAAGGGATATAGTGTACTACAAATTGTGCTGCTATAAATATAAAGAAATAATAAATGTTTGAGGTGATGAATATGTTAAACCCCAGATTTAGTCATGACACAGTGTGTACACGTGTGGAAATATCAAATTCTACCTTGTAAACATCACTATCATATGGTGTCTGAAACTCAGGAAGACAGCTAAAAGGGACTACCTGGGTCAAATGGAATTTCTAATTTTAGTTTTTGAGGAATCTTCACACTGACGGAGCCAATTTACCCTCCCAGCAACAATGAACCCACCACCACCACCACTGCCCTCTGGCCAATTTTTTTTTTTTGTAGACAGAACTTTTCAGGTCAAATATGACCACTTTCTGTCTAGTTCTAGTACTACAGGTTTTTCTTTATTTCCTAGAAGTTTTATAGTTTTGTATTTTATATTTAAATTCATGATTCATTGTATGATAATGTTTTTAATGAATTATGAGATTTAGTTCTATTTTTCCCTCCCACAATGCTCAATGAAGTGTGCTGTTTGTGTAAAAGACTACTCCTCCTCTCTTGAATGGCTTTGCTTCTTTGTATGGAACTTCGAGTCTTCTGCTCTGTCCTTTCCTCTTCCCATCCGTCCTTCCTTGTACAAGTTTTAATAGCTGATTAACAGGAACAGTGTGACCTACCACTCTATTCTTTCTCCAAATTGTTTTGGGGTAACTTAGCATCTTTTCATCTCCACGTAAATTTTAGAATGAGATTATGTGTATATACAAAAAAGCCGTATTGATAGAAATTGCATTGAAGCTGTAGATCAATTCAAGGAGAATTGGCACCTTTTCTGTGATTAGTCTGTTGATTCTTGTGTGCCCTGCCCTGCGTTCCCCTTTGTTACGGTTGATACATTGTGTCAACTTGGGGAGTCTAGAGGTTTAGCTGAGTAACTCAGCAGTTATAGATCTTGGGGTGAAAAGGACATGCCCTTACCCTTCTGGGATGTTGTTTATTGTGTTCATTTAAAAAGTTTAAAAGGTTAACTATGTGATTCAGCAGAAAGCCAGGGTGCTTACTTTGTATACATCCTGAGCCTATAAAAGAGGAGGACATGGAGACTGTGTGAGAGCTACACACCCCTTGGGTGGGGGCAGACTGTTTACAAGGTAGAGGAAAGAGGCTGCTTGCCTACGATTCCACACATATGCTGGTTGTTTGCTGCCCTAAACAGTTTGCCCTCTGCCATGTCCCACTCTGCCTCTAAATCAGCCAAATATGAACTAAAACCTCCACAAACTGTAAGCTAAATAAACCTTTCCTTCCTTCATTTTGGGTGTTGACTATTTTGTCTCAGCAACGAGAAAAAAGTAACCAAGACACCCTTCATTTTTCTGTTGGGTCATGTGCTCTTGATTCTAAAAATACAGCCGGCTAACAGCCTCTAAGAGTAGCTATACCACTGCCTAGACATTAGAATACTTTGAAATGTCTTCACCAGATTAATTAGTCTGCTGCCTTTACTCTCAGTCTCCTGAAATGTCTCTGGACATGAGCAAAATGTAAAGTTCTATGACAATTTATAACCTAATTGGCCTGGAGTGTAACTGTCAATTCACTACTTATTCCTAATTGAAACCTCCTGAGTCTACCCTTTACCAGCTGCATTTATATCAGCATTCTTGTCCTCTTAGCTTTGACCAGACTCTCCCATCAAGGTTTGCTTACATCATTCTAGGGCTGCTTATCTGATATCTCCAAACCTTTCCAAACTCTTCCCATAAGTCATTCCAAAAGCTTCTGAACCATGTGCCTGGGTAGCATCACAGCAATAACCTACTTCTCTGGTACCAAAATCTATCTTACTTCCTTGAGGCTGGGACAAAATACTCAACACCCACAAGTTGAAGGAGAAAAGCTTCATTTTTAACTCACATTCTATAGGGGATTCGGTCCATAATCAGTGAGTTCCAGGGCAGGGCATCGTGGCAGAGAGGCGAAGCAGAAGAAAAATAGTTCATGGTGTGGCAGGCAGGAAGCAGCAAGCATTCCTTCTCCTTTTTATTCCATACAGAATGCAAACCTATTGGTTGGTGCCACCCACACAAGGGTGGGTCTGCCCTCTTTGATAAATTCATCAGCAACACCCAGAACAATGCTAAACCAATCTGTACTAAGCCAAAATTACACACCCATGATTCAGTAACACACACCCATAATTCAGTTACCCCAAAACCTCAAGTATGGGCACATGAGGCTTTAGCTGTACATCTAGATATAAAGTATAACAGCTACTAAGGGTTATAATAATATGTTTAATATGTACACAACTGATAATATGGGAAGATTACCTATAGAGATTCTTTATGTAAAATAAAATAAGCTAACAACAACAGCAGCAAAAGAACAAAGGTCATTCAGCTTGTGGTTTGGGAGGCTGGAAGTCAAAAAACATGGCACTGGTACTTTCTCTACATCTGGCAAAGGCCATCTTGCTGTGCTATAACATGTCAAGGGCCCTTTACGGCAAGACACAGGAAGCGTGTTAGCTCCATTCTCTTTTCCTCTTATAAAGCCATTGATACCATCATGGGAGCTCCATGCTCACGACATCATCTAATTCTAATTGCTTCTCAGAGACCCTACCTCCAAGACATGAAAACAGACATGTAGTGTAGAGGGAACTTGGAGAGCACATTCCAACATAGTGATGTGTATATCTTATCCTAGCCCTTTACTTTCAAGCTAGGTCATTAATTCAAAGTGAGGTTTTTTTGTGTGGATAGCATGTAATTTTAATGGTTTTAAATCTGCTGTGACCATCTGTATTTTGATTGGTGTGTTTAGGTTATTTACACTTGAACTAATTACTGATGGGGTTTCTGTGTATTTTAATTTTTTGCTTTCTGTTCAAGGCTTTGGTTTTTCTCTCCCCCTTCCTCCCTTCCTTCTTCCTTTCTCCTTCTTTCCTTCCTTCCTTTATTCCTTCCTTCTTTCTTTCTCTCTCTTTTTTCTTTGTCTTTTTGAGACAGGGTTTCACTATGCAGTTCAGGCTGGCCTTGAACTCACTTTGTAGCCTACACAGGCCTTGAACTCACAGTAATCCTCCTACCTCATTCTCTAGAGTGCTGGGATTACATGTGTTTGCTACCACGCCCAATTTTGTTTTTGTATTTCTGTGAATTATTTAAAAATTTTACTTCCATAGATATTTGTTTATGTAATATATCACTTAGTACAGTTTACTTACTGGTTATTGTAGGTAACATACCCAGCCTGCTGGTATTGATATTCTAATTCAAGTTAGGAAACCTTACTTTTATTAGGGTCTCCTTGCCTTCCTCACTTTCTGAGTATAATTGTCTTAAATATTTCCCTTGCCTATCCTGAGCACTGCATAGAAAAATATTAAAAGGCTTTCCTTAGTCACAAAACATGATTATAGAAATCCCTGAGGTTAAGCATAGTCAATGATGTTTGCTTCCACTCTTTGCCTTTCTATTGCTCTTTTTTCATTTCTGAAGGTCCCAGATTACTTTGGCAGCCATTTTCTTTCTGTGTGGATAGATTTCTTACCTATTTTAAAAGGATAAGTCTGAGGACAACAAATTATGTTAGTTTTCCTTGGGTGAGGGATATAGCTCAGTGGAACAAGTGCCTGCCTGGCAAGTGCGAGGTCCTGAGTTCAGTCCCTGGTACCACCAAACAACAACAAACAATAACAACATGTTAGTTTTCCTTTATCTAACAATGTCCTTATTTTCTCTTTATTTCCAGAGGATAATTCTACCAAACATTGGATTCATAATTGACAGTTGTCTTTCAAAATGTGAAAAAAGTTATTCATCTCCTTCTGGCTACCATAGATCTATACAAGAAATCTGTGGTCACTTGAGTCTGTTCTTCTATATGTGTTGGGCTCTCTCTTCCCTTTCTGGAAATGGGTGAGATGTTTTCTGTTGTCTTTAATTTTCAAAAGCTTATAGTATGTTTTGGGTTGAATTCTTAAGGTATCAAATTTAGGATTTTCTCTACTTCTTGAATTTACATGTCTTTTGACAATTTGGGAAATTGTTAGCCGTTTTTTCTGTGAAAACTTTTCTACATTCTTTTCTCTGCCGAGTCCGATAATATTAATGTGCTATTGTTAGTGTGTAGGTGTATGTGTGTGTGTGTGTCTGTTTTACCATCTCATAGATCCTTGAAGCCTGTTCTTTTAAGTGTATTTTATCTCTGCTGTTTGATTGAGTAAATTATATTGATCTCTTTCCATTGTCATTGATTTTTCTTCCATTTTTTTATTTTAAAGAGCATAAAAAATAATAAAAAACATTAGAAATGATATATAATTTCAAAAAACAAGATGATAAAAATTCAACAATGGTTGTTATATTGCATATTGTTGTCTTCTAAGTAGTTGTTAGGTTACCAGATACAAGCATGCAAAATTGGTCAACATAAAAAATTAAGCATTAACTGTTTCTGTCAATAAACCAATAGAAATCAGTAGTACAATTATCTTAGCTACCTTACATAAATCTGTTTTTCTTCTTTCTTTCTTTTCTCCTTTCCCTTACCCCAGTTAGTCTTTCCTGTTGAGCAGTTTTTTTCCCTTTCACAATATCTATTGCACACTTCAGATTTTATTTACTCTTTCAGTTTTTGACACTAGGGAGACAATGTTTACACATGTGGGTCTGATTTATTTTACTTATGAGTGTGGCCTCTAGTTGCATCCATTTACCTATAGGAGCCTGGAGTTTATCTTTCTTTAAATAGCTGAGTGATACTCCATTGTATAAACTACCACATTTTTATCTTTAATTTTTATCTTATCACTTCTATACTAATGACAATATGATGTTTACACATGTGTGATTTATCTCACTTATGAGTATGGTTTCTAGTTACATCCATTTATCTATAAAAGCCTCGAGTTTATCTTTCTTTTTTAATGTCTTCTTTAAAAGAGAATAAAAAATCAAAAAACATTATGATGATACAAATTTCAAAACAAGATGATAGGAAATCAACAATGGTTGTTATATTGTATATTGTTGCCTTCAAAGTAGTTGTTCAGATTATCAGATATAAGGACATAAAATTGGTCAAAAAATTAAGCATTAACTATTCCTTTCAATAAACCAATAGATAGCTGGGTGTGATGGCACACTAATCCTAGTACTTGGGAAGCTGAGGCAAGGGGATTGTTGGGAGTTTCAGACCAGCCTGGACTACAAAGTGAGCTCAAGGCCAGCTTGAACTGTATAGCAAGACTCTATCTCAAAAAGACAAAAAAAAATCAATAAACTGATAGAAATTAGCAGTACAATTTTCATAGTTATCTTGTGTGCTATATATATATTTTTTTTCCCTGTCCTTCTTTCTTTTCTCCTTTCGCTAGCAGTTTATTTCCTTTTCACAATATCTATTGTACCTTTTGTTTTTCATTTACTCTTTCAGTTTCTGACACTAGGGAGACAATACAATGTTTACACATGCAGGTCTGATTTACCTCACTTATGAGCATGGTCTCTAGTTGCATCCATTTACCTATAAAAGTCTTGAGTTTATCTTTCTTTATAGCTGAGTAGTACTCTATTGTATAAAAATACCACATTGATTTTTATCTTGCCACTTCTAGTTCACTAATGAGTCCATATGGTCAGCGTTTTTTTAAAAATTCAGCATTGTGTTTTTCAGTTGCATAATGTCCATTTAATTCTTCTATAGCTTCTATTTCTTCTTGAAATTTTTCTATTTTTAAAACTTCTTTCAAGATAATTTGCAATTGTCATTCCTCAAACTTGTCACGATGAATAATTCTGATTGTATGGAGATACTGTGATTGTCATGTAGGGAAACTCTTGGCCCCGGTAAAGCCTCCCATTGTCAAGCACACAGCTGTCCTGTTTAAGCTGAACGGGTCAGTTTTTCCTACTTTTGTGGCCATGTTTCAAGTGGCAATTTTGTTTTCCAAGCCCTTGCAATGATACTCTGGTTTGCCTTATCTTTTGGTATTGCTGCAACTTCTGCACCATCCCTAACCTTGTCACCAGCAGGGTAATAAACCTCCCCCGTGGGCTGCCTGGTGCTGCTGGGCCACTTTCAGGGATCATGGAGGAAGCCCCTGGGCTGGGTCTGCTCCTCGTTTGAGTGTTGGAAGATGCTGGGCTTCGCTGTTCCTGGGCCTGTAGGTAGATTTCCCTACTGCTCATGATCTGCCTTGTAGAACTGTCACTGAGCTCTAAGCTGCTCTTGGACATGAATCAGCCAGCCAGTGCCACGGGGGGGCCCTGAAGGGTCCCAAGGTTTCTGTTGGGCATTTTTCCTGTCTTAACTAGGCAATATTATAAATCAGAAGGGAATTCAATGTGTTGGCAGAGTAAGAGGTGTCTTGTGAGTGAATAAGAAAGGGTTATACACAGATGCAGAAAAAGGCTGATAGGTCCCTGGCTTTAGGAGTTGAGAGAAGGGGCTGATGTGTTCCTGGGGAAGTCTAGAAGGTCTCATTGTTGTGATTTTCTTTTCTTTTTTGATACTGGGAACTGAACTCAGGACCTTACACTTGCACCACTGAACTATATCCCTGGTCTCATTGTTGTGACCACATGCATAACATGAACCAGAGTCCTGGGCTGCCCTACATGGTTGCTTGCTAGGTTGCCATGGTAACAGCCCTTCCCTTTCCTCCCTTTAGCTGTGATACTAAGATCTAAAAAGCTACACGTAGGTAAAGTACATGGGGACAGAGAAGAGTGTGTCTGGATCAGGGTGGATCTCTTACAGAGAGACTCAGGAAGTAGCTTTCCACAAGCGAGCTGCTGTGGGAAGAAAGCACAGGGCTCTGGGTATCTGCTGGGCTACTTTGACTCAACCAGACCCGCACAGATCTTGTAGACCCAGACTGGGTTTGTGAAGCCACCTCACCTAATTTGTCTCATGCTACACAGACAAAAGTAAGAGTAACAGGACCTTAGCTCCAAACCAGCCTGTAGGGCAGGACTACTGTCCATAATTATTACTGTGAGGCTAGGCACCTCCCATGACTCCCTACCCAGCCAGTACAGATGAGGGAGATCTGTGCCTGTCTCTACCTGGACCACAGTGATCCAGGGATGAGACACAGAGTTAAATCTCATACCTAAACCCTGAGCTTTTTGGGGTTCTGTTTAGTGGGGACAGACCTCAGATCTTCCTTCTGAGTATGTTATTTCTAATGCAGAGGAGTTGAGCCTAAGAAAACACATCTCAAATGTGTGGATTAAAGGTAAGAGAGGAGGTGGCTGCTGTTGCGTGATGCATTACCTACAGGACGCCTCCAAGGGGAAGGTTGGAAGCGCTGCTGCATAATAATGCCTACATATCAGTCATAAAGCCCCGTTACTACGTCAGAGAACATTTAGAGAGACATATGGATGCACTGGCATAAGATAATTCACTCTTTCATATAGTTGGGAAAGATTTGCATTCCCAAAGGTAAAGGATAAAATAGGACCTATTATTCATGCCTGGAACATTTCCTGTCATTATGTGGATTTTCTAAAGTAAATGAATAAAATGTGTCCATTCCCTCTGTTGAAATGTGATAAATCCATGATGCATGAATAGCTATGAGGTTCCCGGAACCTACCAAAAATGCCACGTGTTCATTAATCTGTACTCTGCTCACTAAAGAGACCATCGACTGAGGGTTGGAAGGAAACCAGGGTCACTTTCATGAGGAAGAGAAAGAGTACCTCTTTGTCATTCTGTGAGAGTCCTGCTTAATCCATGTGATTTGTGTGGCATGGACCCAGGCCTGGCTAACCAGGCTGTTTCTACACTGCTGGGCTCTCGAGCAGCTTGGCTGGCTAACTGGAGTCATGACAGTTCTGATCACTAACAGCCAGAAACAAACTGCCTAAATCAAGTGGTGCTCTGCTACAAACACGTATGAACTGTGTGCCCCCCAAATTCATATGTAGAAGCCCAAACCCTGATGTGATTGTATTTGTAGGTGAAGCCTTTGGTAAGCAGTTGGATTTAGATGAGGGAATAAGCACAGAGGCCCATTATGGAGTTAGCTGCCCGATGGGAAGAGATCAGAGAACTTGCTCTGTGTGTGTCTCGCTGCTACTCTAGCACAGCAAGAAAGTGGCCCCCTGTAATCCCAGGAGAGCCCCATACCAGAATCTGATCGTGCTGGGACCCTGATCTTGGACATGGAGCTTCCAGAGTGATGAGAACTAAATAGCTAATATTCACTCCCCTGGTCTGTGGTATCCAGTGATAGCAACTCAAACAGACCAAGATGTGGGATTTACAGATCCAAGAGTGGGAAATGGCCTCTTAAGCTCTCATGTGCAGACTTCTTCACTTTGGGAAGCACAGTCCTGCACTTTAGAGGGAAGTATCCTCAGATGGCTTTGGGCTTCAGTGCGGTGTAAACGCCTTTCTTCCCTCCCCCCCTCTATTACCTTCTTCTCTCCCTCCCTCCCTTCATTTGTCCTACTCTCCTTCCATCTCTCCTCCCCGCTCTCCTTTCCTCCCTTCCTTCGGAAGTGCTGGTATTGAAACCAGGGCCTTGCATATGCAAGGCAAGTGTGAGCCATTTTTCTTAAATGCATCCCTGCCCACCCTTCTCTTTTGTGTTTTGGCTACTGTGGAGGGAGGAAGAAGAGAGGGCAAAGTATCACTGAGAGGCAGGGAAAGGAAAAAAGTGTGGCCAGCAGCACCCTTAGGCGTCCACCAGTGGCAACACCATTGGCCTTGAGAAGCTCTGCCTTCCTGTGCTGATGGGGCTTGTCTCCATCACCCAAGTCCGGCATTCTGGTCTCCGAGAGTACTGGAAACTAAGACTTGCTCTTGGTGGCCCTTGTATTTCTCCCCATGGGTATAATCACTAACTCTGCTCTATGGTGGGGGGCAGAGCAGAGGTCGGCCAGCTCCTTTTGAAAAATGGCAGGTAGTAATCTAGGAGTTGTGGGCCATGTCATACCCACTGCAGTCCCGCAGCTGTACTGCTCTCCTGTGGACAGCACACGGATAGATGGCACATGAACAAGTGGGTGTGGCCTCTGCCCATCTGTGTCAGTCTGAAGGCTGTATACTTCTAATGTGTTAGTCAGCGATATTTTTCTTTTTAAGTTTTATTCTCAAGCATTAAAAAATTGAAATCCCTTATTTTGCAGTCATGGTCATGGCATCTTTGAGATTTTCTTCTCTGAGTTTGGGTCCTTTCCTCCAAGTTGCTTTTCCTATTGGTTTCTTAGCCTTTGTCCACGTAGAGGCTTTCCCAGGATGTTTGGTAACACTTGCTTGTGCCCATTTTGAAGAGAGGCATGATGAAGTGGCTGGGAGCTCTGCAGGTTGGTCTGAGTGTGGCACTGCATGTGTTGCCACGGGGGGACTTGGCTGGCCCTTTTTGGGGCAGTCAGTGTCTCTGTCCATCAGCCTTCTGTAGTATGGCAAAGTACCCAAGGTAATCAGCTTGTAAAGAGAGATGGTTGAGCTGAGGGGGTAGCTGAGTGGTACAGCACTTACCTTGCAGGCTCAAGGTGCTGGGATTCCATCTCCAGAACTGCAACTGAGAGACAGATGGGTTAGGGTAGGAGATATCAGTCCATGGTTAGTTGGCTCTGTTGTCTTTAAGCCTGTGATGAAGGAGCACACTCATGGATGTAGTTTATGTATGTGGTGGTTGGGTGCTATGTATATTATGTGTGTGGTATGTGTGTGTGCAGTGTGAGAGACTCAGCTATGCACATGGCCTTATGTATCATCTAGGGACACAGAAGGTGGATATAGCTGTGAGTCACCACTGGGGGAGGAGGGAAGGGTAAGTTGTCCACATTAGGCCCTGTTGGATGATAAGCTTTGGTTGGTTTTGTGCCCTGTGCATAGAAGGGTAAAGGGAGTCCTCGGCATGGCTCTATTTAAGAGCTTGACTGCTCCTTACACTAAGGTGGAGTTATAATGAGGGTGGTCACCACAGCCAGTGGTCACCCTTGAAGTTTCAGAGTCAGAATTAAGAGCCACAGCAGCCCGAGACCACTTCTCCATCCCTACTTACCAGCTGATACATTTCCAGGCCACCTGGATGTGTCTGCTTGGTGGGCTGAGAAGTCCATGAGGCAGGTGTGTGAGGGCCCTGGCTGATCTCCTGCCATGTGCTCAGTGCTCAGATAGTGGTTACTGTTTTAGTTTTATTTTCAGGGTGGATGATAGGGATTGTCATGAAAGTGGTGGTCCCAAGATCCACACTGGCCTGCCTTGGGAGCAGTCAAGCTACCTTTTTAAGGCGGCTTCATCTTCCCCTCAGGACATGGCCAACTGAGATACTGTTCTCAGGAAATTCCATCCCTCTGGTCTTTTCACTGAGAAAGCTGATTTTCAGCTAACCACTCATGGATCAGCAGCGATGGGGCTGAGCACTAGCCTTACCCAGTCATCAAGCAGCTGCAATGGCAGGAGCATGGCATACTGCTTGCTACTGTTTGGATTTCAGATGTCTCCTAAAATGCATGCACTAAGGCTGGGTTGCCATCTGATGGGATTTGGAGTAAGTTACTGAATCATGGGGGCTCTGACTTCTCAAGTGGATTAATCCATTGCTGATAGCATAATGTGATAGCATGACTGGGATGTGGTGGAAGTTGGAGCCTAGTTGAAGGAAACGGGTGATAGGGCCACAGCCTTGGGGACTATGTTGGGTCCCCAGCCAATTTTTCTCTGGCTCTCCTTGACTCTCTTCTTCTTGGCTACAATAAGATGAATAGCTTCACTTTCCTGTGCCCTTGCTTCTGCCTCAACACAGGCCTAAAAGCAATGGAACCAGTCGACAACGGAATGAAATCTTTGAAACCCCATGAACCCAAACAAACCTTGATTTAAGTTGTTTTTCTCAGGTATCTAATCACAAAGATTGAAAGCTGACCAATACATACATGCAGCCAGTGGACCCCAGTTCAGAGTAGTCTGGTCTTTTGCCTCTCAGGGTGACATGTTTCATACAATAACACAGAAAATATTTTCCCTTTGTAAGTGAAGAGAAAGGGCCAGATAATTGAAAGGGAAATCTTTGGACAATCCCTTTCACTCCTGTGTGAATTCATTTTTCACTTTGTAGCTGTGTGAATATTGGGTTCCATCTGAACCTGGAATCTCTTTCAGAATAAAACTGAAGGTTGACGACATAAACCAGCTAGCTAGAACTTAGCTGCAAAGATTCAGATTGAGGTAAAACTGTCATTTCTACCAGGTGCAGATTAATTCACCAGCATGAAAATCAGAGGAGCCTCCAGGAGAATTGGGGAGGTCTCCTGG
Organism: Dinomys branickii; assembly: GCA_004027595.1. NCBI lineage: Eukaryota > Metazoa > Chordata > Mammalia > Rodentia > Dinomyidae > Dinomys > Dinomys branickii. The sequence goes on along the minus strand of PVLD010011944.1, from coordinate 9,460 downwards.
ATCAGGGAGTTTACTGGGAAGGTTGGAACCTTTAGGGACAGATGCCCTGACCATGTTAGCTATCTACTCTGCCCCAAACACTCCAGGGTCTCATTGGGTGTGGCCGTGCAAGAATGTTTAGAGGTTGGGAGGAACAAAACCTTCAAGAGCTGGTATTCATTCTGGGCCAGATGCAACCAAGTTTGTCCATCTACCCTGACATTCCCTGGATGGTCCAGGCTTGCCCCTGGCAGTTGTGGCCATTTGTCCTGGCCATTCTTCAGTCTAGTCTCAATTTCTACCATGTGGCCTGAGAGCAGGCTCTCCAGTAGAGATGTGTCCAGCCATTAAGTTGTTTTTTTTTTTTTTTTTTGCGGTACTGGGGATCGAACTCAGGACCCTGCGCTTGCTAGGCAAGCGCTTATTCCACTGAGCTATATCCCCAGACCCCCAGCCATTAAGTTTTGTGGTCTCTGGCTATCTAACTCCTATAACCAAGGAAATGACCAGAGGGGTGAAGGTATGAGTTATCAGTCACTTTTCCATTGTTGGGACAAAAATACCCAACATACACAGCTTAAAGGAGAAAAGGTTTATAGCGGCTCATGGTTTCACAGAGTTCAGTCTATGGTTGGCTGACTCCAAGGCTGAAACATCATGGAGGAAGAATGTGGTGGAGGAAAGCTGCTCGCCTTATGGTCACTGTAAATCAGAGGAGGGGAAGACCCACAGAGAATGTACATTCTTCAACGGTGTGCCCAGTGATGTAGTTCTTCCCCAAAGACCCCAGCCCCTATGAGTCTACTCAGCTGTGAACTCTAAGTGGATTTATCCATTGATGATGTCTAGTAGTGCCCTCAATACATGAGTCTTTGGGTGGAAATTTCATATTAGAACCATAACACATGGCCAGAATGGCCATCCTAGGAGAGTAAGTGTCCATGGCAACCAGGACCAGTTATCTGTCTCCCTACTCAGCACTGTCTGTATACTTCCCCCTCTTTGTTGCCAAGCACAATCCCCTTGATACCCTCAGGAATGTTCTTTTCATCATAAGCTTCTAGGGAGACCCTTGGTCCAGGGGACCAGCCTCATTATAACTCCACCTTAGTGTAAGGAGCAGTCAAACTCCTAAAGAGAGCCATGCCAAAGACTCCCTTTACCCTTCGGTGCACAGAGCATGAAGCCTACCAAAGCTTATCATTGAAAAGGGCCTAATGTGGACAACTTGCCTTTCCCTCCTCCCTCAGAGATGGCTCAGAACCATGTCTACCTCCTGTGTTCCCAAGAGTTCAGGAAGCTGGAATCAGGGAACAGGTTCCTTTCAGGAATTGTAGCTTCTTACAATAACAAAATGTGTCCACAGTAAATAAAATAATCCGTGGAAGTTGGCTTGATGGAAGAGTCTGGATTCCAATGAGGATTTCTGATGGAATGCTACAATCTGCTTGCCAGAAGATGATTTCAGAGTCATTGAAAGGGAGACTCCAAAAATATTTTGATTTGCTTCATTTGGGGCTTTCTAAACATTTACTGTTTAAAATCATTCAGATTAATGATTCAAAATGCTGTTTATTTCTGACAACTTATGCTTGGTGTATACTTGCCATTTTTAAATGTTCAACAACACCAGTCTTGTGTGGCATTTAGTGATGTTTGTAATTGCTGCTATGGATTGTTTGTATGACTCCAGGGTTTAAGTCACGGGAGGATGTGAAGGTCCTAAAGGGAAGGCTGATGTACTCAGAAGGCCACACAAGCTGAGGGTAACAGGGCCCAGGTCTATCCTCTCCCTTCCACTGGGCAACCACTAGTAATTTCCAATGAATTTCATTGTTAGTGGATGGAGACAAGCAGCCCTAAATCAGTTTAAACATTGCAGCCAGCCCTGCCTCTCAGGCTAACACCATCTCCAAGCGGCATCTAACCTGCTGATGTATGTATGGGGTCCCCCCTTAGCAACAGAGTTGCCATGGAAACACATTGTGACTTTTGGAGAGGAAGCAAGCGAGAATAGGCAGGAGGGGTGCACAGGAATTTCTCACCGAAATAATTGCAATCATTCTCAGCGTGTGAATGCTCTGTGACTTTCAAAAACAAATCTTTTTGAAGCACGTTTGTGACAGCTTTATATTTCAAAGAGTTTAGTACAGTAGTTTACTGTTTTAAACTAAATCTTTTTTTTTTGTTGGGACTAAATCATATTTTTTGCAAAGCATGTTTGGAGGCATTTGGAGACAAATTATTTTTTTCTCAGATGCGGGGATTCATGTGCATTTTAATGTTTATTCAGATATAAAAAACCTTACACAGGAAACTGGTTACATGTGTGAGACAGAAAGGCTGTGTATAACCATTTTTATGACAGGTTCACTTAAAATTTGATGGAATTTTGTGTTAATTAGATGGAATGACTGTATGCCATTCAGGCTTTTGTTCAAATACTGTGCATTGTAAGTGTTATTCTGTTGGCCCCATTTACCCCAGCATAGGTTGAGCCTATCGGTGCTGTAACTTCTGAATGTTGAGTCATTTGAGAAATTCTACCACTGCTAGGAAAGATTTTGCTTATATTCAGAAAACATCAGGTGCTACTTTTGAATCAGAACTAAAATAATAAAATGGCAGTTAAAAATTCACCCTTAATTTTCTTGCACAGTATCCTAATAAATGATGAAAGATGTAGAGGCTTTTCCAATAGGTTTTTAGCAATATTATAAAAAAATCTAAAAGAAAAAAGAGGGCTCCCCAGAAATCTCACCTCTGAGGCATAACCACATTAAGCTTTTGCCATCTTTTCCTAAAGTCATTATTTTAGGCTTTTGTGTTGCTTCTGGCATTCTGGTTTTCTGTAGGTTCTTTAACACCATCTGTGTTTGGATCACACCAGCCCTACTTCTGACTTCTCTGTGTCTCCATTTGGAGTTTTTGGGGTGCTCAATCAACATCTTGACCTTATCTCCTGAAGGGTCCTTCTTGCTTCCTTCCTTTCGGTGCAGGGAGCATCTATGTATCCAGGCAGGCAGTCACAGAAGAAATTATAAGGGCAGGCTGAATGCCTTCCTTTTGGAGAAATTCACCTGATCACAGTAGATTCGGACTTGTGAACAAGTAAAATTAAGATCACTCTGGAGTGAGATGGCGGAGTGGTTACGTGCACAAAGTGACTGTGAATTCTACTTCAAAGTGCGTCCAGAGAGGCCATCTCTGGCTCTGGCCTGAGCCTCCTGGGTTGCAGACAAGTCATACTCTAGTGTCTGTGACCTCTAGCAGGGCACTCTGTTCATGATTGGCAAGAGCCCAATAACTGGAAGGGGGATTTAGCCTTTTCTATACTTTTTTTATGTTTAAAAAAATAACTTTAACAGCACATGTTTGCTACATAATGATTACTTTCATTGTAGGGAGCTGACGAGTTCCCCTGCATCCCTGTTCCCTTCATCTCATATTCCCTTCCTGTATCAGTCAGGGTTCAGTAGAGAGACAGATACAATACAAGATATACAAATATACAAGAAATTACAAGCTTGGCTTACAGTAGTCAGCCACAGAGTAGCGTGAGGAAGCGTGCAAAGGGTATCTGCATGCTGGAGACTGAAGAGCCAGTCCCAGGCTTGGAGCTCATTCCAGTGTCCGTGCAAGTCTGTGTCAGGAGGCTGATGGGTTTGTGATTATAATGGAATGCTGAAGAATCTACAGTGAAGGCCGAAGAGTCTATACCAGAAGGCTGAAGAGCCCCGGGTGGAAGTCGAATGGTCTGCACTAGAAGCCAGGAGATGACCAAGCTGAAGGCGAAGACTGAAGCTCCTCTGAAGAACCAGCAATCTGTCCTTTCTCAGTTCTTTTTTATTGTATGCAGCCTTCCTGCCTGGTGGGGGGATGTTGGGGGGTTGGAGTGCTGGGGGAGGGTTTGTTGGTCCTCTACACCCACATCATCTCCATGCCCTCCTCTTGCAGAGGCTCAGGATGAATACAAAGTAAGCACCCTGGCTCCCTGCTGAGTCACATGGTTAACCTTCTAAACTCAAATTGACACAATGAACAACATCTCAGGAGGGTAAGGGCGTGTCCTTCTCACCCCAAGATGCAGAACTGCTGAGTCACTTAGCCAAACCTCTAGATGCCTCAAGTTGACACAATGTATCAACCATAACTTCTCATTTGAAAAATATCTTCCTGTCCCCTATTACCTATTCTGTATTTTTTAAATACCACTATCCTTTACCCTGACATTCTTCTTCAAGAAAGAACTGGAAGTCTGCAATCCTCAATTTTAATTTGAAACTAGGAACACGTATGGCTGTAGTCTGAAGAAGACTTATCCGCTCAGAAACCCATGTTGACGTTTCATGCTCCTTAGGAGGCCTTAAGTGGTAGGGCCAGGTGAGACCTTTAAGAGACCACTAACAGTCTGCCCACATGAATGGATTAGTCATGTGCTTAACGAATTAATGGATGAAAGAGGTCATCTTGAAAGTGGGTTTGCTGCATGTTTTAAAAAAATCACACTCCCTGTCTCTTGTCCTGTGACGCCCTGCAGCTCCTTGGAGCTCTGCTGAAAAAGAGGCCATCCCAGATGATGCTTCTTGACCTTGGACCAGAACTGTGAGAAAAAACAAAAACAAAAGCCCCAAAACAGCATTTTTTCTTTATAATTATCCATTTTGTGTTAATATGTTATTGGCAGCATCAAATGGACTAAGGTAAGAGCCTTTCTAAACAAATCAAAATGAAATTTCTAGTTTCCTTGAGGCAGAGAAAGGCAAACGCTTCTTGCTGTCTGTCTTAGGGAGTAGGGCGGGTGGTGAAGATGTGCAGCTAAAGTCTGTTACTTGGTAATTTGCAAAGTGATTTTGGTTCATTGTTTTCATTTCAAGAAACAGTTTTTAGGGGATGGAATTTTCACTCCAATTTTATAAATAGAGAAAAATATAATTTAGGACAGTGAAGAAATGGGTCAAGCCCACCTGGGGAGAGGCAGATGGGCAGCAATGTGCCATTAACCATGTAACGTGTAACAGCCAGTCTTCTGGAAAGCAAACCCTGATGAGTAATTCGTGTTTGTATTTCTGTGGTGCAAATAGTCCTCAAGGATGGGTTAAGAACTATTAATGATTTAGCATGAAGCTCAGAAAATACCTGACAAATTAAGGATCCTTTGAGGGGGAATGTCTTGTGTATGTGTTTTTGTTTCTTTTTCTGTCCAATATGTAAACAGCTGTTTTATTTGAGCTCAAAAAGGTATATTAGATTAATTCATTATTGTCAATTTCATGGTATATTACATGTATTCATGCTTTCCAAATGTATGATATTCTAAGATGTAAAACTGGGATTGTTTATAAAAGTGATAGACATTTTTCTTTCAGATTCAGACATCTGCATCTCTTTCATGCTCCAGATACTCGTATTAAGAGGTTCACATCAGACCAGCATGAGGTAATCATTTAAATGTTAACCTTTTAACAAAAACTTATGTGATGTATATGCTACATATATGCCACTACATTTTGAGATTTACCTAAACAATATTATAAATTTCTTAAATGACGTTCTGTTTAAGGACAAACTGGGTAAAAGCTCTTTATGTACTAGGTAAGGATGACAACTAAAAGGGCTCTTCTATTGTGCACAGAAAGGTCATGATGCCTGTTATGTTACAATACTATATATGATTTCTGACTTCCAGTTTTCTTTATAAAGCTATATAACTGTTGTCTGTTAATATTCTATAGGGAGTCAATGACTAGAACATCTATGTTTAATAGGAAGTAACAGTTCTCTGGTTGTTCTTTATATTTCAAGGTGCCTAGTGCTCAGATAGTGTGCCTAAGGAGAGTCACCAGGAAAAAGTGTCTCCCAAGCTTTCAAAGAAAGCAACTTGTCAAGCAGTGACCATGACTCGTCCAGATGGCTGACACTGACAATAAAACTGAAAAAGTCCAATTTAGGCCCTCAATCCCCACAAAAAGATTTGTTGGATGTGGCCTTCCATGTCTATAATAATAGAAATCAATTGTCTCACCAAAAAGAATTAGATAAATTAAAATTACGAGCTAGACACGATCTGAAAAAATAAAACGTCAAGCTAAACTTAAGGCCAGTTCCTTGCAGTGGCACTTGAGGCTCAGAGAGGCACACCATAAAAAAGAGGACCACCAAGACCAACAAACCCAAGCCTCTCCAGGACCATACTTCAAATGTAATCAACACGGACACTGGGCAAGAACCTGCCCAAACCTGAAGCCACCGCGGGACCATGTCCCACCTGTAAACAAGAGGGCCACTGGAATGTCGACTGCCCTGTCCGACAGAAAGCGGGTAAGTCATCTACCTCCCTGCCCTCACAGGAACCAACGATGATTGCTTTGCTCTCAGTCTTATCACTAACTGACCTGCTTGGATTCACTGCTGGAGAGGATTGATGGGGCTCGGGGTCCACGGCCTCCACTAAGGTGACTCTCTCGAACCCCGAGTCTCGCTAGATGGTCTCAGGTAAAACGCTCTCTTTTCTTATCTACATGGTGACCACATATAGCGTTATTCCTGAATTTGCTGGCTGATGTTCACGGTCACAGCTGTCAGTTGTGGGGGGTTGACAGTAAGCCATCTCAGCCTCTGTAGGTCCCATTCCTTGCCAATTTGACACACTTTCTTTACACACAATTTTTTGGTTATTCCCACCTGCCTATTTGCCCTTCTGGGCAGGGACTTATTATAAAAACTAAACTTCTCCCACACTTTTCACTCTTCCCACTGCGCTCATACTCCAATCCCAGCCTGCTATCTCCAACTCCCCCACTCCTGATCTCCCCCTTCTGACGACTCTAGTAGATCCCACTGTCCGGGACACCTCTAACCCAACTTGCGCTACCCATGTGACTCGAGTCCTGATACACCTCAAAGATCTCTCAATTTTGCCTTGTGTCTCACAGTATCCAATAACCCCTAAACACCTAAGGTGACTCAAACCTCTTATGTGTAGACTCCTTTCTAATGGTTTTCTCAAAACAACTAACTCTCCTTACGATACCCACATCCTACCTATACTAAAGCCTAACGGCACATACAGATTAGTCTAAGACCGTAGGGCTGTCAATGCAGCTGTCCTCCCTATACATCCTGTGGTCCCAAACCCTTACACTCTCCTCTCTCATATTCCCCCCTCAACCTCTCACTTCTCAGTATTAGATTTAAAGGATGCTTTCTTTACTATTCCTTTACATCCCCAATGCCAAGATCTTTTTCCATTCACATGGACAGATCCAGACACCTTTCAATCCACTCAACTGACATGCACCGTGTCACCCCAGGGGTTCAGAGATAGCCCCCACTTTTTTAGCCAAGCTCTGGCCAGTGACCTTGCAGCTATAACCTTCTACTTTGTTCCCCCTCCTATACCACATCAGCACAACACACAGCTGCCTTACTAAACTTTCTCTTTGGTAGGGGATATAGGGTTTCCTCTTCCAAAGCCCAAATCGCTTCACCAAAGGTCAAATACCTAGACCTCACACTTATATCCACTACATGTCCCGTAACTTCTGATCACAAAGCCCTCCTCCGTGACTTGTGGGCACCAATTACAAAACAGCAGGTGTTGTCCTTCCCAGGCCTAGCAAATTTTTTCTGCCTCTGGATTCCCGACTTTACTTCTTTAGCCTGACCACTATATTGAGCCTCTAAAGGGTCTCCTTCAGAACCTCTAGACCCCACCATGACAAGTGATACCCCCTTCACAAAGCTAAAAGAGGCCCTTCTTAGGGCTCCTGCGCTCACCCTTCCCAATCCCACTATACACTTTATACACCACAGCCAGACACAGTAAGGGACCCTCATTCCAGGCAGTAGCCTATCTCTCAAAACAGCTAGACACTACAATTAGAGGATGGCCTCTTTGCCTTTGGACATTGGCAGTGGCAGCCATCCTGATACAAAAAGCCAAAAATTCACCCTAGGACAAACAATCACAGTCTATTTATCACATCGACTAATTGACTTAATCTCTCACAAAACACTCCAGGCTCTAATGACTCCATCAGGACTACAACAAGTTCATCTAATCCTAATACAGGATCCCACTGTCACAATTTCAACCAGGAACATTCTCAATCCAGTCACCCTATTACCTACTCCTATGACAGAGACAGAGACAGGTCCCATACATGAATGCACAGATGTTCTCCGATTACCTTCTACCTTTAGCCCTTACAAAACTCTGAGCTCTCCCTAAGTCACCCACACAGTTAAGCCCATTCGAGCTTATGTATGGCAGACCATTCCTTCTACAAAATCTACCCTCACCCTCCAATCTTCCTCTCTCAGCTGACTATATCCCAATTCTCTCATTTCTCCGACATCTTCTCCAACACCATGCAGACCTTTGTCTTCCGTGGCCTTCTAACGGACAATCACCAAAACCCCCTCTATCTCCAGGAGACCTAATCTATATTAAAATTCCCAGACCCACAGGTTCAGCACTTCAACTTAAGTGAAACAAACCCCACCTGGTATACCTCACAACCCCAGCAGCAATAAAAATAGAGGGATTCCCATGCTGGTTTCACATCATTCAGACGAAGAGATATTGTCCACTACCTGGTAATCTTGATCCTGCACACACTGAAGGGACTTTGTGGACCTCGCATCCAATAGCTCCCACTCATCTCTGATTGACAAGACACAAAACTAATACTTTGCTATCCCATCTGGTTTTGGCCCCTATATTGCTACTTACTCTTTGTTTTCATCATAGTAGCTGCAACACTATATCCAAAAGAAGTTAAAATTTCATCACAAATCATCTTTATCACTTTTTTCACAGCCTTAGTGACACTCATTACATACCTAAACTGTCTAACCAAATAAACACTCGTAAACTGCCTATTCTCTCCCTGATTGCTGACTATGTCTGCCCTTCTCAGCCAATGTTTACATGATTCAACCAGTAATATTTAAATATTCACATCTCATGCCAAATACTACCTCATACCCAGTTAGAGGTCCTCTTCAGATTCCTCTAAATCAGCCCTGGCCTCCCGATCTCACCCGCCTACACTCTACCCATGGCTACACCACTCCAGAAAATCTCCCTAACCTATTTATAACAAACCTAACAGCCTGCACACACCGTTTCCAACTAACTCCTCAAAATCTGGGGTTGGAGATCCATCCACCCCCCAAACACATTCTTTGTTTCTAAAAATGGAGCTTACTCCCATCTTCCTGCTCACCGGACTGGCACATGTACTATCGGATTCCTGGCCCCACATATTTCTCTAATAACAGACAAGACTCTCACACATCATTAAAAAACAACACATCACCCAAAGCCACAGGGCTATCACATTAGCTTCAGTATTACTAGGTACTGAGATCTTCTTGGCCATCAGATTGGGGGCAGTACGGGCTGGAGGTACAGCTCAGTGGGCTAAGTGCTTGCCGCCGAGCACTAGGGCCCTGAGTTCGATCCCCGGTCCCG